>CATIWM010574562.1:0-14184 GCA_949671775.1 Mallotus repandus
ATTCAAAAATTCTTGCTCTATGATCGAGTACAAATCATAGCTTAACCCGATACACTAGGCTAACTATATATATACTAACTTATTCTTAAACTCAGCCAATATATATAAATGCAATGTAATATGTATGCAAATGTACCTATAATAGAGTACGGGTGTGACATTAAACATGTGTGTGGAAGAAATAAGAGGGAACGTTTCGCTGCCATAACTTGTTTCCATTCTATTTTCTTCTTGTCGTAAATAATTAAAATAACTTGCATTTCATGCATACATGGAATTCATTATAATTTTTTCACAACCATAAACCTCTTCTTGTTTGGAAATAGAGAAAAAATTTAAAATATGATTTAAATTTAAATAAATTGAAATTTTCAAAATTAATATTTAGGGATTTACATATAGTTAAGATATTTTTTTTGTATTGTCAATCTTTTATTTTTACATTATATACTTTTCAGATCTCTTAATATCTATATATCTAAAATTAAATATAATAATTTTTAAAACTACATTCATAATTATTTAATAATATACATAAGTACTATTTGATTGTAATGAATAGATGCAACTTAATTTTTAATTTTAAAAGATAATTGATGCTTGTAATTTTAAATTTATGTAAAAAATTAAAAAGTAATTACATTATCTACATTTTAATTTTTATTTATTTTTAAACTAAATACTAATTTCTAAAAAATAAAAATTTCAAATTTAATTTTACGAATTATTATTCTAAAAATATAATCTAGGCTAATCCTTCAAATTTGCCAAATTTAAAGGATAATTGGCCAGAAAGTTAATTTATGGACTATTTGGCTATTGCGTCCAAATTCAAGGGACAAATTACTACTTTAGCTGAAATAAAACTAAGAGGGCTTTTAATTCACTGTTGAAAAAATAGTGGAATAATTATAGTCAAATCTCAAGATGATTGTAATTACAGCATAGAATATTTATATTTCACCCAAAAAATGTATCGGTACAAATGAAATTAAAAATTATTACGTAAATTTTTATTTAATTATTAGAAAATTATGATAAAAATTATTTTAAATTGATCAAAAAGAATTTAATTGTCATTTAAAATATTGTAATAAGTATTGTGATTGTATTAAATATAATCTGGAAGTTGTCTATTAGTCATATAATTATTGTATTTTTAGATCATCTTTTTGGCTCTAAATAACCCTTGGGTCCTGATGTTAGCTTTTAATACTGTAACGAATTTGAAAAGCTGAAAGAATTTAAAAGTTCAAGATCTCATCTTTCTTGATCTTTAAGTAACTTTTTAATTCCGCCTATTAGAAGCAGATTCATATCAGGTGGTATTATAGCCGTAAAAAAAGGTGCAATAAAAATATAGTTAAGTGACTTTAAAAATAGTTAACCCTATATATATGTGTATGTGTGCGCATGTATCAAAATTAAAGAGAACTCAAAAGAATTATTGCAAGATAGCTAGTACCCCAAGTTAGATTGTAATGAGAACTTTAATATAGGAAAACGTAGAAATTGATATGCAAACGGTATTTCTAAAACTGAAGATAACAAACATATAGAAACACATTTACACATTAGAAATATGGCGAGTGGCGACATATGAATAAACATTAAAATTATACATAAATACTTAAATAATTATTTATTATTGTCAATTAAATATAAATTATTTTATTCAATTAAGAAAATATAAAATAACTTTTAAATTTATTTTTCTTAATTAGAAAAAATTGTAAAAATATATTTTCACGATAGAAACTTTTTAAATTTATGAAAATAATACCAAAATGTTTATCAAGAGATTTTTTTTAAAAAGAGTTTTTGACACGAAAATATTTTCGAAGAATCTGGATGTGTAGCGATTTATTATTGTGCAGATTGCAGTTCAAAAAAAGAAATAAATAAGTAAAAAGTGGAGGACTTCATCTTTTGTTTTTTTAAGCCTTTGTGAACCAAAATGAAAATATAGGGATTCAAAATTATAAAAGAGAGCACAAATAGAATCTTATCGTAATTAACAACTCTCCAACAGCTCTTAGTAGATAAGATAGCCATTTCTAATTCCACGGGGAAAAAAGTTAAAAGTTATAATTGCTTATACACAGACATTACTAAATTGCAATATTAAATGACTTGACTGCAATCACCAGAAAGAAAAAACAAAATCAGATGCACTCAGTAGTAGCTCAGCTCTGTCTCGGATGCTTAATTGGTGTGATTCATCACGAGCGGCGGCAAAAGCATGAAATTGAATTAAAACTTAACCAATCTGTAAGTAAGAATTGGGAATTGGAGGGTCAAGTAATTTTAACAGGAAGATGAAGTTGAAAGAGTAGTGGCGGATGATGTTCTGGGCGATGGTGATGCCTGCTTCAAGACGACAGGTGGTAAAATGGTTGTTTTTCTCCTCTCATGTTCCTTCATTACCTCTCCTGCAAATGATTCTAGCTTCTCCAAATTTGTGGTCTCTCCTAATTTCCTTCCTTTAAACAATACAGACTCTACATTTTTTTGTTCCAGCATCTTTTCTGTCACCGTTAGTATGTCCATGACACCACCGCCCTGCCTTTTCGCTACAATGCCATTTGCCTGTAGTTTGCATAGCTAACATCAATCAATTTTTCTGTAAATCAAAAGTTTTTTAATTTAATTACTCATATTAAATACAGACAATAGCCAATAACCCTTAGTCCAATTAGTTAAGGTCATGGATTCAATTCGATTTTAATAAAAAAATTATTAAATATAAAGAATTAGATTTCAAATACTATTAAACTTCAAATTTGATTTATCACCTCATTTTCAGTACCCTCCACTGGCATTAACCTAAAAAATAAGTTGAAAAGAATGTGATGATTACCTGAATGCGGACATAATTGCTTGTCCGACACTGACCAAAAGCCATGGATACAGCTTGATCAACCTACATTAAATTAAAACATTAATTAATTACATCACCAACCCAACCAAAAAAGGATAATAAATTTTATTAAAAAGGAAAGTCCGTTGTCTGTGGGCTACTACACAGAATATGCTCAATTATCTCACTAACGACAAAATAACCGACATTTATAACCATAACCTATGTCCTATGATTAAAAAACATGAAAAAAACCTATGCTGTAACAAGTAACTGAATTTTAATCTCAATGTAATTTGACTATACAACATTCTTTTACTCTAGAGTTAAAATAATTAAAACATTTTTTAATTTAAATTTTAATTACATGTTATTTGATTCAATTTTATTAAAAAATTTATTTAATTAAAAATAAATTCTATATTCATTTAAATCAAACATAATTCATCAATAAAAATAAATTTAATATTAAACAATCACATAAAATTAAAAAATTAAAATTAAAAATAAATTTTATAAAATTTTTATTTAAACTAAATATATTCGTTTGACTTTATAAATAAATTTTATAAAATTTACTTTTACAAAGCACGTGGCAAATAAACATATATCAATTATAGCTAGTTAAATTTTTAATTAATTATTATATTATTAAATAGTAGATGAAAGTAAATTACATATGGATGTATCATACCGTATCGGAAGCTCCTTCACCGGCGATCCTCACAAAACGTGCCGGCGATGAAGTCAGATTATGAGTGCCAAAATCTGATTCTCCGCCGCCAAGTGACACGACCAGAAGATCCTCAACACCTTTGCATAAAGGAAACTCCTGCTTATTATTCAAAACATGCGTGATGGCAGCAGCGGTGGGATTATTCATCGCAATACCACCATCAACGGCCAGGATCTTCGTCTTTTTATCGACAGACTTCATTTCCACAGTTCCATTAACCGTCGGATCAGCTGAAGTAGCAAGACAAACATCACTCATCTTAAAATCATAACCGTCAGCTTCAACGGCATCAGCACGTGAGAAAACGAAAGGAGCGCGTGAGGAAAGATCATAACAAGGGATCAAAACAGACTTGAAAGTGTCTTTCAAAGTACATTCTCCAAAAGTAGAGCGTAACAGCTTCTCTAACTTCCCTCGCCGGAAAACCCACCGGAAAATGGAATGCGAATGTGGCCGTGACAGTTTCTTTTGATTATGCATCATAAAACGAAGAGCGGAATCTGCTGTGAATAAAGGACGGCCGTCTTTTCCACGAGTGAAGAGGAGGGCGGCTAAAATACCACCAGTGCCAGAACCAGCAACAACATCGAAATAATCAGCGACGGCTGCATTAGGATTGCCGGATTTGCGACGGATGGAAGATTCTAAATGGGAGAGAGATTTGGCAGCTAAAATGCCATTAGTGGAGCAGCCACCGTCGATGGAAAGGATTCTAACTTTACTATCAGAGAGATGTAATTTAGATGGAATTGGGTTGTTGCTGTTAGTAGTTTGCGAGAGAGGAAGCTTGGGGTTGTGACTATTATTATGGTCATATCCGCCAAAGAGGAACTTGTTTTCGAGGATGGAGAAGATTTCGAAGGTGAGTTTGTCAACTTCAAAGGTGGAATCAAGCATATTAGAAGCCATAAATTATCTGCAACTGTAGCTTTATAGCTTAAGTTTTTTATTTGAAGTGGAGTTGAGCAAGAGAAGAAGAAGAAATGAAGGATGTGATGATGAAGAAGAAGAGGCGTTGAGAATGGATTATATATAGTGTGATAAGTGATGTGGGCATCGACGAACATTCCTCTGTTAGGCGATTAATCGCCATGCTGCCTTTTTATTATTTATTTATTACTGCACGAGTTACATATATATATATATATATATTATTTAAACATTTTATATTTCATCAAGAAAAATAAAATAAAGAATATGTCGTTATACTTTAAATTCAATCAAAAGGTATAGAATACCCATCCGATGTGAATAATTTTTTTTTTATATATAAAAACATATAAATGGTGTGTTAACTTTTGTTTTTTATTTTAGTATTTGAATTAATCTTTCATGATTAAATGATTGAATCGGCAAATTTTTTTAATTTACAGATTAAATTGTTTTTGTGATTTATTTTGAGTTATAAAATAACTCAAATGTCCTCCTTTTATACTGTATTTCATTTTTTTTATTTTTTAATTAAAAAAACTTTCTTTCTTTCATTTTCATTCATTATATTCAATTTAAAAGATTACTAAATATTTTTTAAAACAAATTGAACTATTATCATAAAAATATAAAAATTAAATTTAAGTTTAATTGAATAAATGATCAAAAGTGAAACATAACTTAACTAAAATAAAATAGTCATTATGCTCGAAATTTAAAATAAAATAATTATTTTCAAGTTTTGTTCAATGAGTGAAAAGAATAATTTAACTTACATAAAATGAAATGAATAATAAATCATATTTAATAAAATAACATTTTTCAAGTTTAGTCTAATAAAAAATTGTAATTTTTTATTCCTAATTTTTTAATTAATAATTAGAGTAAACAAAAAAATATAATTTAATGTAAAGGATGATTTGTAATATTTAAAATTTGCCATAAAAACACAACCTATAAAACTTGTTAAATGTGAAATTTGACAATGGTCATGGACCTTATATAGTTATAAGGAGTAGTCAATAATATTAAGTCAACTAAAAATATAAAAATAAATAAATATATTAGTTACAAAAACTTATCTCTTTAAAATAGGACATCATGAGTTCAACCATATACTATTAGATTTTTATTTTTTATTTTTTATTAAATATTGAATTTTAATTAGTTTGGTCTTCCAAATATATATGATGAGGAAGACTAAGACTATTGTACAATGATCGTTAAAGACACTATTTTGGAAATTTTTTATCGATTTATACACTTAATTGTTAAAAAAATAATTCAAGTACCAAACACTACAAAAAGTTAGCGAAATAGCGACAAAAATTGGCAATGGATTCAATCTATCATTGGTTTCTGATGGATTAGCAATGCGTTTTAAATTAGGGGATAAATTTATGTATTTAGCGATAGTTTTAATAATGGATATATAAAATTTTTACTAAAATGTGGTGGAAAATTGGTGCCAAGTAGTTAAGAACGGTGTAGAGATAAAATTTTTGTTGCTATTTAACAACAGATATTTAAGTAGTTGCTATTTTAAGATCGTTTGTTTTCGTCGTCGTTGGTTTATAATTTATGATAGATTAGTGATAGACAAGTATGTCACTAATTTTTAGTGTAAATTCTTGTTGCATGCATCTCCTTCCTTTCTCATCTTTACAATCTTCATAAAAAAAAAACTAATTCTCTCAACTCTGACCGGATATTCTTGCGCTATTGCTACCCCTGCTGGACCACTAGTCACTTAATCCCCTCAATGGCCTCTTACCATCGATGGAAATTAAGTTTGTCTTATTTTTTTTTAAAACATTTTTCGGCCTATAGGTTTTCCAATCATCACCCTTTCAACTAGTGTCGCGGCTAAAGAAGTTTTGAGCAAAAAATAATTCTCTTTCCTACATTTGGTACAAGATGTACAGGCTGAATATATAGAAGAAAGTAAATAAAAGGAAGAACACTATTGCTTGTTTTTGAATCGAAGAGATATGGCAGTATTCCTTACTATATTTGACAAGATCTTGTTACTTTAGAAGGGATGTTGGCTTGCTAGAAATGGAAGGAGACGTTGGCTTCTTATTATTTTTGGAAGGAGACGTTGGCTTGTTAGAAATGGAAGGTCCAAGTTGTTAAAGAGGTGCAACGTTGACCATGCAGCCTTGATAGGTGTGGTTGACTTTTTTCAACCTTTCTCAAGTTGGAGGGAATGATAAAGTGGACTCCAAGCTTGCTTCGAAAAGTCACGAAGGAAAAAACTTCCAAAGATTTTGTCAAGACATCAACAACTTGTTGAAAGGAGGGAATATATTGAGTAATTAAGGCACTACAAATAACTTTCTCGTAGACAAAGTGATAATCGATTTCAATCTGTTTAGATCGCCTGTAAAAGATAAGATTGGTTGTCATATGCAAAGCACTCTTATTGTCACAGAAAAGTTAAAGAGTTTTAATAGAGAATAACTTCAATGTCTCCAAGGAAGAATTGAATCCAAACTAGTTCTATAGCTAAAGTGCAGTATTTAGCTTCAGCACTATATCGTGAAATTGTAGGTTGCTTTTTTGAACAACAGAATATGTTATTCGCTCCAAGAAAGATACAGTAGCCTATTGTACTAAGTCTCGTAGTAGGACAATGAGCCTAATCTGCATCACAAAAGCCATAAAGAGAAAGAGTACTATGTTTGTAAAAATAAATATGAAAATGAAGTGTTCCTTTAAGATATCTAAGGATACGTTTGACCACTTTTATATTCCTAACAGTAAGATTTTGAAGGGTTTCACACACTTTATTGACAACATGAACAATGTCGGGTCTGGTGTAAGTTAAGTATTGTAAGGCACCCACTAAAATGCGATATTCGATGGCATTGACGGGATCAGAATATTGAGGTGCAACTTGAGACTTGAGGGCCATAGGTGTTTTATAATGGGAGCTATCAAGTAGTTTGTCTTATTGGAGAAGTTCTTTAGTATATTGGCTTTGAGAGAGTGTAATTCGTTGATGATTTTGTTGAACTTCAATTCTAAGAAAGAAATGTAATTTCCCAAGATTTTTAAGAGTAAATTCCGAGCCAAGTTTATTAATGAGTAACTAAATGAATGGTTCATTATTTCCTATAAGCACAATATCATTTACATAGATAAACATTAGTATAATCATATGATCATTGCGCAAAATAAATAATGAAGGGTCAGCGACACTGTATATAAAACCAAGATGAAGTAAATATTGAGATAGTCTATAAAATGATGCTTTAGGAGCTTATTTAAGCCCATAGAGTGATTTATTCAGTTTGCACACAAACTCAAGTTTGTGAGGATCCTTAAAGCCAGGAGGTTGCTCCATGTAAACAGTTTCTTTAATGTATCCATGAAGGAAGGCATTTTTGACATCAAGTTTTCCTAGTGTCCAATCTAATATTATAGCAATGGCTACAACAACCCGAATTTTTATTGCTTTGACAATAGGACTATAAGTTTCCTAGTAATCGAGCCCTTCTATTTGAGAGTATTATTGAGCAACAAGATAAGCTTTATAATATTCTATATTTCCATCCTCTTTGAATTTAATTTGAAATATCCATTTAGACCCGATGAAGTTGGTGTTAGATGGTCTTGGTAATAATTGCCAAGTGTTATTTTCATGAAGAGCTTGAATTTCTATGTTTATAGCTTCCTTCCAATAAGCTATTTGTAAAGCAATTTTATAAGATCTTGGAATGTTTACATTATTGCAAGTGACAAAAGCAACATTGTTTCATCATAGCAGAATGAGATAAGTTGCTTGGGACAAGTTCCATTTCTAGTTCTAGAGCCCGTCGAACCTACACAAGTGATTATGGAGTGTCCTTACGATTTTAAAGTGGCACTTGCAAGAGATAAATCAACTATTAGATTTCAGCTCAAATATGATAGATCATCAAGAGAAGAAGGAGATGTTTTGTGATTTAAGATGTTGGAGGGAACTAAAATTTGTTGAAATTTTTTATTCTGAAGCAATTTCCTTGTCTAAAGAGGGATTATGAGTTGGGCTTGAATTATTGGTGGTAGTGGTGCTTGAAACTTCCTAATTTGTAGCAATATTTTTTGTGGCTGAATTTTTAATACTTTGGACTATTGTAGTCCGTTCTTCTTTGTAGAGGGGCATTAATTTCAATGCTGCCATTTATTGATTTGCTAGGATAGGCTAAAGGGTGAGAAACAACATGATTTGGCTACCCTTTCTCAATGAAGGTTGTAGGACTTGGTTGCCCTTTCTTAATTTGATTAATTTGTACTTGTTCAATATTGTTGAGAAAGAATATGACTTCTAATTCTCTTGGAGAAGTGTTATTTTAAGATGGGAAGTAAGGAGAATAATTTTCATCAAAAATTACATGGCGAGAAATATACACTTTGTTAGTTAAAAGATATAAATAACAATAATTTTTATGAATAGAGTTGTAACCAATAAATATTCAAGGATGCAATTTCTTAGCAAATTTATTTTTGTTTCCTTTATCATGAAGCTAAGGAAAACAACTGTATCAAAAAAATTCTCAATATATTATAGTCAGGTTCATGATTAAACAACTTAGAGTATAAAAACTTCATATTAAGTATAGATGAAGGCATGCAATTAATTAAAAAAGTGGTAGTGAGAAAAACATCAACCCAATATTTAGTTGGCATATGAGCTTGAAAAAGTAGAGTAAGCTCGGTCTCCATAATCTGTTGATGTTTCCTTTTGGCAACTCTGTTTTGTTATGGAGTGTGAGGATAAAAAAAAAATAGTGATGTATATCACAGTTGGACAAATGATTTTTAAAAGCAATGAAAGTGAATTCACCTCTACCATCACTTTGAAAAAATTTTATTTTCGTTCAAATAAAATTTTCACTTATTTTTGAAATTTAATAAAAACTTCACAAAAGTCAAACTTTTGTTTTAAGAAAAATATCCATGTGCAAAAAGTGCAATAATCTATAATGACAACATAATATTTGAAGTTTTGACAAGAAAAAATTGGGGCAGGTCCCCATAAATCACAATGTAACTAATCTAAGGGAAAATTGGCAATTTTATTTAATAAAGAAAATGGAAGTTTACAACTTTTTCTCATTTGAAAAATAGTACAAATGGTTTTTGGTTATTTTCAAATTGAAATATTAATTAAATTCTTAAAATGTAAAGTTTTCAAAAAATTAGAGTGTGCATGTCCCATGTCTTGATACCAAATAATTTGAGAAACTCCTTTATAGGCGCAAAGACGTTATGATTGTTGTTTAGTGCATATAGGCCATTATGCTTATAGCCTTTAGCAAGAACCTTTCCTTATTGACACTTAACAAAAAATTGGACAACATCGAAGGTAATAAAGCAACCATTATCTGCAGTTAACTAGGCTCCAGAAATAAGATTCTTTTTTATTTTAGGTACTACTAAAACATTTTTAAGATTAATGATACTATTATTTCTTTCAATTTTACCTTCTTCAATATGACTTATGTGCAAATTGTCTCTATTACCAATAATAATAGAGTTATCTCTATTATATTGAGTCAGTTTTAAAAGTTTACTTGGATCATTAACAATGTGTAGTGGCTCCTAAGTCAGTATAAAGATTCAAATCATCAACTTGAGTTACATTTATGGCCGTTAGAAAAGTGGATGATAATTTGGCTTTGAGGTGTGAAAAACACTATCTTTAAGGTATTAATTGGCCCCACTGTGTTTGCACTAAGGTTAAAGCAATATACCTTCAGGAAAAAAGTTGAGAATTATACATATAACAACTTTTGTAAAATTCATAAAGAACTTATTTTATTCTAGTTGAAAAGAATTGTAAAGAGAATAGGAGAGAAAAACTACGTAGTTTATTTTGAACGAAATTGTTCTATATATAAATAATCTTTTGCAGTTAATAAACAACCTTTTGAAAGGTTACAACTATTAAAACATAAAAAATATAATATAATATAAATAACTGCATGCAAAAATCAAGACACTTATTTTATTTCTGTGCCAAGTGCCTATATATATATATATATATATATATATATAGAGGCGGTTGAGGAGAGTCAACCATAATCTGTCAAGGTTACACTTCATCAACAGGTCAAAGTTGCACTCATCAACAGGTTGGACCTTCCATTTCAAGCAAGCCAATATCTCCTTTCAAAAATAACAAGAAGTCAACATCTCCTTCCATTTCCAGGAAGCCAATGTCTCCTTTAAAAAATAACAAGATCTTATCAAATGTAGTAAAGAATACTGCCATATCTCTTGGATTCAAAACCAAACAATAATGTTCTTCCTTTCATTTACTTTCTTCTATATATTCAGCTTGTACATCTTGTACAAAAATATGGGAATGAGAATTATTTTTTGCTCAAAACTTCATTATGGTATCAGAGCTGACTAGTATTTCACACACATCAATTCTCATGGCCAACGCTACTCTTATCAAAGTAGACAATGAAATGGAATTTTCTCTCCAAACTCTACATCAATGCTCCAGTCTAATCTCTCTAAAATTAGATAACAAAAACTATGTTTTTTGGTGTTCACAAATGAAGCCACTTATTCAAAGTATAAACATGACTCATCATCTTATTAAAGGTGGCGAACCTTCATAAGAAATAACAAAGGAAGACAAAATTGAGACTAATCCAAATTATATCTTACGAAAGAGGAATGATGGTCTTCTCATAACCATTTTACTAAAAACATCAAAACTGAATTGCTTGTTGCTCTTAAAGATGTTGGTTCAACCTATAAGGTGTGGAAGTCGATAGAATAACAAATTCTCCCTAATATGGTGGAAAATGAGATTATTTTAAATGAAACTCTTATGTCCTTACAAAAGAAAAATCTTGTAGTTGATGACTATATAAATAAATTCAAGGGACTGTGTGGTAGTTCAGCTGCCATCAAAAAGCCAATTAATGAAACAAAGAAAGTATTTCAACTTGCAAAGGGTCTCAAATCTAAATACCAAGATTTTCGCATAGCTATGCTCACAAAACTACCTTATCCTTCATTTCACCAGTTTGCAAGCACTTGAAGCCCATCAACAATTAAATTTCAACAACTGAACAAGATCCAAATCCTAGACATGATCAAACTTACTTTGCACAAAAAGGAAGAGGTTCTGGTAGGAATAGATGCAAACTTAAATCTCATGGGTGTGGGTTTTAATCCCACAGGGAGACAGAGCTCATAAACCAACTATAATACTACCAATGTGGAGAATAACTAAATGAAAATTCCATTGACAACAAAAATGCCAAACAATGTTAGATAACCTCTTCATTAACCAACTAATTGGCCTTGTGGAGTTCATCCTTTAGTTGAATATATTGCAAAAAAATGTATATTAAAAAATTTATTAAAATCATTACTTTATCACTATAAAAATTTAATTCATCCAAAAATATCCAATATATCATTAGATTTTGTCATGAAACATATATATATATATATATAATATGAATTAATTATTAAAATTATTTACATACTAAAATCTCAATTTATTTCTAAACACAAATAAAGAAATATATAATTTATTGAAATATCTATTTTTCCTTATTTTCATTTATAAAAAATAAATAAATAATACTAATCATAATAATTCGATGAAAAATAGTGGTATAACCTTAAACCTCAAGTTTACTAGCCTTTCGGTTTCTCTTAAATTCAAGTGTCTGTCCCCAGAGATCATATTCAACAACTGCAGTCAAATCACTTAATCCAATACCGATGCCCCAATAAAATAAGCTCAATTGAGATCCATCTTAAATTCTTACCCGAAAGAACAAGTTTCACCGAGTGAGCCAAATCAAATCTTTGCTAAAGAGAACAAACTCAATCGAGTAACCATATATTTACCTGACTTAAGATTAAACTAGTGAGCACATGATTTTAGTGACACCCACCAAGTCGCATGTTCTAGCAGTTTCTCCAAAATATTTATATCAACAAATAAATAAAATAAAATACAACTAAAATTTTTTTTCAAAATTTATCAATAGTAAAACAAATAAATCATGTGTCTTATATAAATCATGCATGCTAACATTATTCACATCAAATAATTATGTTTTCACTACCATAATAAATTAAATATTCTATTTTGCAATATTATATACCATTGTATAACAATTTCAATTTTTTTGGCATATTAATTGTCCACACAAATGAATAAAATTTTTCAAGAAAACATTTCATCATATTAACTCATTGGTGGACTTATTTGTATGCTATTTTCAGATTTTGAACTATAATAATAATATTAGATTATTTATAGAGTAAAAAAAAATATTATAAAAATTATTTATGAAAGCTAAATAGAAATTTGTAAAAACTAAATAGAAACTTGGTAATTAAAAAGATATAAATTAAAGTTTTATAACTAAATTATGATCAAACACAAAATTAGTTATTTTCTATAAAATTAACTCATGAACCTCAGTGTAACCCTTTCCCCAACTTGAATATATTTCTGTAAGTATCACAAAAAGAATCAAAATTTTAGCATGAGTTCTTTCTTTTGCAAAGGGATTGAAGGTTTGCCATGGAAAGGAGATTCCTATATCTTTAATTCATTGGCGGGAGGCTCTATGAACTAAATATATAGTAAAGAAAAAGGATTCAATGTTCTTTTAATTTTTAATCATTTCAAAGAAATTCAAATGGATGCATATACTTACTGCAGTTTGAAGAATATTTCAAATTACACTACAAAGCTTTATTTTACAATGAAATTTTCAAATCAAATTGAATTGTTTAACCTAAGGAATCAACGAAACTAAATTGAAATATTATGATTTCATCATAATTAAATTTATAGTGGATGAAAAATTCATTAAAACATCACTTTTAAATATAATTTATATACAGTAAATCTTAAAATTCTAAATAGACATAATTCTTTTATTACAATTTTTTTTCTTAAAAAAAAAAAAGAGATAATGAGGTTATGTCATGATATGAGAGAGTTAAACAAAAATTGGAGAACCGAATCTTATTTTTTACTAAATACTTTAACTTATTTTTTAAAAGTAGTTTAAGTGGTAAAATGTGTAGACATTTAGTTGGAAAAAGTAGGGTTCGAACCTCTCACCCCCTCTCTCTCCTCTTATGGTGTTGAAAATTAATAATTTGTACTAGCTAAAAAAATATATTTTAACTTGTGACAAAATATTTTACTATATATTTAGATGTGTTACACGATAATGTCGGAAAAAAAAATATATATATATATAAAACGATAATGTCAGCATGTTAATTAATTCTTGTTAATTAAAAGGAGAAAAACAAAAACTCTAAATTCAACTTCAAATTTTTAAAATGCATTCATTTAACGTAAAATTTAACATTATCATACTAATTAATGTCCCATTAAAAAAAAAAAAAAGGAGGAGGAGGAGGGGAAGAAGACAAGAAAAAGAAAATTTGTGCGTAGAGTATGAGAATTGTGGGTTTGCGGGAGAAAATCTGAGTAGGGCCTTAGAAGATGCGGTGGTTGATGGCACCCAGACAGGATTTACGTTCTTCTCATTCTTTATATTTATTTATTATTTTCATGTACGGTTGTACCGACATTTTTAGTGTCAAATATCTTCTTCAATTTCTCTTCTTTTCTACTGTTTTTTCTCCCTTACCTTTCTGTCAT
>CATIWM010574594.1:0-55250 GCA_949671775.1 Mallotus repandus
GAGTTAGGGGAATTTATTAGCTTAAGAACACTTATAACTTAGATCACTCGACCATGAGAGTAGGCGAGCTCTTCGGGGAGTCACGACAGTTTAAACACGGTGACAAATTAATTACTAAAAATCTTAATGAGCTAGGATTAACTTATTAATCACGAGAGTAGGTTAGATTTTAATCCTTGCATGCTTAATTGAACTTAAGAGAGTCTTTAGGTAATTTAGAGCAATTAACCTTAACTGAATTCAAAAGATTATTTATTTTATAATGTATTCAATATTAGAATGGAATAGTGAAACTAAACTTAGATTCTAAGCATTAAATATCTGATTTCAGTTTAGTTTATTTAAGTTGTTATTTAAATTTTATAATTACTCAAATTCTTTAATCGGTTTGCTAGCTAAGTTATTGGTAAAAATAATTGGTAGTCAATATACATTTTTTATGGGAACGATATCTTATGTGCTACAATCACGACTCATGCGCTTGCGAGTTTTGAGAGCAATAAGTTTTTGGCGCCATTACTGGGGACTGACAATATTGATATTGATTCAATTTTTACTTTTCTTAGACTAGTAGTTTTTATTTCCTTCGGACTTATTTTCTTTCCCTTCATTTTCAGGTACTTTATAGTGTATGAACACTCGATCTCAGGGAGATAATTTGGAAGAATTTAATCCTGAAATTGAAAAGTCTTGTAAAAAGAATCGGAAGGAAAAACGTGAAAAAGACCAGAAAATCATAGCTGAAAACCAAATAGCATAACAGATTAGGAATCGTGCTCTTCAAGAGTACACAATGCCTAATCCAGGTGATAATTTGAGTAGCATTATGAGACCAACAGTGGACGCTAATAACTTCGAGATCAAACCGGCGATTATCCAGATGGTTTCACAATTTCAGTTCGGGGGTCTCCTAAGTGAAGATCCAAATGCTCATTTAGCTTAATTTTTTGAAATTTGTGATACCTTCAAGATGAACAGAGTTGGTCCAGATGCAATTAAACTCAAATTATTTCCTTTCTCTTTGAGAGATAAAGCTAAGTTGTGGGTGAGTTCTCTTGCACCATAATCGATCACTACTTGGGATGTATTGTCCAAGGCATTTTTGAGCAAGTATTTCTAACCAGGCAAGACAGTAAAATTCAGACAAGAGATTACCAATTTCACCCAACATAGTGGTGAATCTCTTTATGAGGCTTGGGGGAGATACAAGGATTTGCAGAGACAGTGTCCTCACCATGGGATTCCACTGTGGTTACTTATCCAAACCTTTTATCAAGGGCTCACCGAACCAATGAGGATCACCATAGATGCTACAGCTCAAGGCTCCTTTATGAGCAAAACACCCAAGGACGCCTACAACTTGCTGGAAACCATGGCGTCTAACAACTATCAGTGGCATGGCAAATGAAGTGTACCAAGGAAAGTCGCAGGACTGCATGAGGTGGACAGTTGGAACCTTTTTAACACCAAGATTGATATGTTTGCCAAAAAGCTGGAGGCGACTACAAAGATTTCCAATCCCATCGCTGTGTATTCCTATGAGCACTATGGAGGAGGACATGCATCTTTCGAATGTCAGGGAGGTTTTTCTCAGGATTCCTCTATTGAGTAGTTAAACACATTCAACAATTTCTAGAGAAATCAAGGGAATCCCTACTTTAATACTTATAATCCAGGCTGGCGATGCCATCCAAATTTGTCATGGTCTAACCAAAGAGGAGTGCAAAACAATAACCCAGGTTTCAAACAAACCCCTCCTGGATTTCAGCGGAAGACTACCTTCCCTCAATAACAGGAACCAAAGTCCAACCTTGAAGTCATGATAGAAAAGTTCCTCAAAGATCAAAAGAGGTACCAAAAAGATTAAGAGGAGCAACGTGAAGCAATAAAAAATTTGACTTCTCAAGTGGGACAACTTTATACCCACAATAAGATGCTGGAAAATCAAATTGCAGCTCAAGCCTTAGGATCAAAGCAAGGTGGAATATTTCCCAGTCAACCTCAAAATCCTAGAGAGCAAGCTAAGGTGGTTACACTTAGGAGTGTTAAGCAATTGACTGCCGATAAGACCAAAAATAATAAAGCAAAAACTGCTTGTGACCTGCAGATAGAGAAGACCGCACAAACACAGGAAAATAATGAAGAGAAGAAAGACTCACCACCCTTGGTACCACCATTGCCGTTTCCATAAAGGTAGCAGGAATCCAAGCAAGACAGGCAATTTGAAAAGTTCATGAAATCATTCCAGCAGCTTACACTCAACATACCTCTCCTGGATGTGATAAATACCATGCCTGCATATTCAAAATTTTTGAAGGACATCATCTCGAATAAGAGAAAATGGAAAGATCATGAGACTATTCCCATTAATGAGGAATTCAGTGATGTTATTCAAAATAAGCTTCCTCAAAAGCTTAAGGATCTAAGGAGAATCAATATCCCTTGTACCATTGGGAATGAATTTATAGGTAAATCCCTTTGTGATCTTAGTGCAAGTGTAAGTATAATTCCTCTCTCTTTTTGTAGGCGTCTCAATATTGGTGAACCTCAACCAATGACAAAATCCTTACAGCTTGCGGATAGATCAATCGTTTATCCTTATGGTATTCTAGAAGATGTCCCAGTCAAAGTTGGTGACTATTATGTTCTAGGAGACTTCGTCATCTTGGAGATGGAGGAGGATCGCCACATTCCGATCATACTTCGACGACCTTTCCTAGCCACAGCAGGAGCACTAATTAATGTCAAGAGAGGAAAGATACTGCTGGAAATTAGAGACAATAAGGTGGAATTTAATGTTTTCAAAATGGCAAAACAATCCTCAAAATGTCTTCAGTTCATCACTATGCAAATTGTTGTAGCTTAACTCTAAAACTGAATGCACTTTAGCTTGTATTTCTTGGTCACTAGACACAGATAGTTACTTCAGCTTGTCATTCTAGGCATATGAATCCTTGTTTCGCAGGTCCATTGCAATTGTGAGTAACAAAAGTGGTAGTCCTGCACATTTTTGAGCGATTTCAGTTGCTATGGGATCTTGAGCATCACCGACATTCTTCTGAAACAAACTCCTAGCCTCTTCTTCCGGAAGAACTTCGAGCTTGAAGTCCTTTTGTGTTCTCATCTAATGAGAGAGTACATCGTGGCTCCTAGAGGTTAGTACTAGTTTGCATCCCTTGCAATCATCCCCAGATGGAATCCCCACTTCCTCTAGTTGGAGCTGTCTCCAGATATCATCCAGAATGATAAGTATCTTCCCTCTCTTCAGCCTCTCAGCTAATCGATTCGGTCTTATGAGCATATCCTCCTCGACAAGATCAAGGTCAAGAGCTTCGGCAATCTGCTTTTGGATTCTTCTATGATCTGGCGTTTGGGATACAACAACTAAAACCACAACTTCAAATAACTTGTCCACTTGTGCTTGTCTGTGAACTTCCTTTGCGAGTGTGGTTTTACCCACACTGCCCATCCCATGCACACTTATCATATTAAGACTAGGATCTTTGAGGGCATCCATGATATTTCGGGCAATTTACCTATTTATAGTAAAAAATTGTCAAAATTTCCACATTATGGTAGTTTTGAAAAATTTTCCAAATTTGTGGTACTTTTTTTTTCTGAGAAAAATGCATTTCGCTGGTTAAAGAGGTGAAATCGTGTACGGACAAATTTAAGCTCACTTATTTCGCCAGTGTTACAAGCGAAATGAAAAAAAAAACATATGCATTTCGCCAGTAACACTGGCGAAATGCATCAAATTAAAAAAAAACACGACTTGACATTTTGAATATAATTAAGACATAATGATTATGTTAACTTTTATAATATTATAATTAGTAAATAATTATTTGGTTATAATTATATTTTTTTAATAGTAGTTAGTCACTAATAATTGTGTAATAATTGATAATAATAATAATAATAATAATAAATAATATTCTATTATTTTATATATTTCCATATTATTGACTTATAGATTATTTTTAAAATTTAATTGAAATATATTACAGAAAATGGTTGTCCTGAACAATTAGTAACTCATGTAATAAGGTGAACAAATAAAATTGAAAAACTATGAGTAATTTATTCATAGTAGTACTTTAATATTTTGTGGAAATTTGAAAAAAATTTATGTATTGAAAAAATTGGTTTCTAGATGTTTAAAATTAAAATTAAGTATTAATTTTATTTACTTATTTTGTGTATTAATTTTTTAGAATAAACTAAATTCTATAATAAATATTTCAATAATTTTTACACCGCACTAGACAAGGTAAGGACTAAAACAAATTGTTGAAATAATTATAATAGATTTCAATTTATTTTAAAAAATTATTTATTTTAAAAAATTAATACATAAAATAAGTAAATAAAATTAATACTGGATTTTAATTTTAAATATCTAGAATTCAATTTTTTCAACACACAAATTTTTTTCAAATTTTCACAAAATATTAAAGTACTACTATGAATAAATTACTCATAGTTTTTTAATTTTATTTGTTCACCTTATTACATGATTATTATATCATAATTATATTCAAAATGTCAAATCAATTTTTTTTTAATTTGATGCATTTTGCCAGTGCTACTCGCAAAATGCATGCAATTTTTTTTTTTAAATTGCATGCATTTCGCCAATGCTACTGGCGAAATGCATATGTTTTTTTTTTCCATTTTGCCTGTAACACTGGCGAAATGAGCGAGCTTAAATTTGTCCACACGCAATTTCGCCTCTTTAACCAGCGAAATGAGTTTTTCTCAGAAAAAAAAGTACACAAACTCGGAAATTTTTTTAAAAACACCATAATGTGGGAATTTTGACAATTTTTTACCATAAATAGGTAAATTGCCCTATTTGTCTAGAGGTTCATTAGTAATTACCTACAAATTCATTAGTATTTACCTACACATATATTATTTTAATAATAAGGTTTATTACTTAACAATATTATTAATTTAATATATTAATATTAAGCAAAAATTAATATTAATATTATAAAAATTAATAGGTTAATTGGTCAAATAATATAAGTTCATTGATTAAATCATAAAGATTCATTAGTTATCAACTATAGGTTCAACACTTTTAACACTCTAATTCATTATTTTATATAGATTCATCAATAAAAAACTATAAATTCATTGAATACAACATATATGTTCATTAACTATATACTTCAAATTCATCAAATAAATAAATAATATATATACACACACACACACACACACATATATATATATATATAATTACGTGGGAAGGTGCTATAACCAAATGATGGGTAACAGTGTTACAAAACCTATTAACATAAGAAAAGAGATTAACTGAAAAGCACTAGCAAGATGAGAAATATCGTCATACGGCATGAACAAAGCAGATAAACCAAAGTTGCCCTATTGGATTGAAGTGATAACAGTAGCATTATCACACTTAACATATAGTCCTCAAAAACTAGCATCCCGAGCAACCGTAAGGCCATAGCAAAGAGCACGAAGCTCCACTTCTTCATTAGAAGATGCAGGAAGTCCTCTTTTAGCTGCTGATAGAAAAACCACACTAGTTGAATCCCTAATCACAGCACCACATCCTGCGAAATTGACATCTAAAGAAAGGATAACATCACAGTTAAGCTTAAAGAAGAATAGAGAGAGCTAAAAATTAGACAAGCAAACTCGTGAATTAAAAAAAAGAGACAAAAAACATTAAAAAAAAAGAGCATATTTTACCTAAGTTCACACGAGTGATGGACCCCTGGTCCATATTACAATATGGACAGGGGTCCATGATATAATTTGTCGCCTTAGAGGGAGGGAGGGAAGGGGAAGGGGAGGAGAGTGGATAGGGCTTTTGAAAAATTTAAAGAAAATTAAAAAAGATTAAGTAAAGATTAAGGAAGTAAACAAAGGATACAAGCAATTAAGGAGTTCAGTTTATCAACAAACTTACGTCTCCACTTAACTTTTCCCCAAGTTAGAATTTTTAAATCACCAAAATCTATTCACTTAGATTGTTTCTTACAATTTTCAGTTTTAGGCTCAATTCTAACCTTACAAAATAAGAGTTTAGGATCACTCTTCAACCCAAATCCCAAGTGCTTTCAATAGGTAAACACTTCAACCTTTCATAAAGAATAGAACCTCACTTCTCTTTTCTTTAACCCTAGAAAATAGAAGAAGAAGAGTTCCCATTCTATTCACACAACCAACTCTCCAAGAGTTTTAATCAATTACAAAGAAAGTAGATAAAAGAATAAATGCTCAATGAATGCTTAGGAGAGAATTTTCAATGTTCAAAGTGTGTAACCTTTAAATGAAACTCCAGAGCATGTACATATAACTTGAGCATAAAAAATATGGCTATTGGAGCCATTAATTGCATCTCAAAACTCTGTTGTTCTTTAATTAATGAAAAATAACTTTTTGCAATCGAAACACCGCTCATGGTCATGAGGGGAGGATCTAGCTCGTGAGCCTTGAAAAATTCGACCGTTGGTGATTGAAGAGAGTCGTTGGGCTATTAGAGAGCTCCTCACGAGTGGCTCACGATCGTGAGCAGCTCAGAATTCTAAATTGTTAAGAAGAAGAAACAGACAGTGACAAGGGGCTGCTCATGAGCCCCCTCACTATCTGGAGGGTGGCTCGTAAGCAGCCACTTGTACCTCCAAAGTTTTGCATTTTTTATCCTTATATGCATTCATATGACTTAGGCACTTGCATAGGTTGATAATCTTCATCAATTGACTTATAAATATTCTTTTTAAAGAGTATTTCATATCTTTAAACTTGGTTGAACAAATTTTGATCTCTTAATCAAAATCTACGCACTTAAATGAAATAATTAGTAATTCAAAGTGTTTGTCAAAGTTAAAATTATGGGGTTGATAATGCAAATGGTCAACAAACAACAATAATAATAACAAAATGATCAATTTTATCCTGAATTTTGGTGCATTTTTCAATTATATTCTTTTTAAAAGTTATATCAATTTAGATATTCAATTTTTTGAATTGTATCAATTTTTTGAATTGTATCAATTTTATTCTAGTTTAGTTTAAGGATTTAAAATTCCTTTTTTTTAAGAAAAAATGTAAAAAATATTTTCAAATATTAATCTTACCACTTTCAAAATAATTTCAAAAAATTAGTTTTCTTTATCACCACTCAATTAGTTACGAATTTTATCAACTCTATTTTAGAATTTTTTTGAAACAGTTGGCTATATATTTTTTGTTTTTGACAAAATTAATCAGATTAAAAATTAACTTACAAATATACTTTAGAATTTTTTTTAAACCGTTGGCTATATATTTTTTGTTTTTGACAAAATTAATCAGATTAAAAATTAACATACAAATCTAAAGCTAGTTTACCTTTCTCCAAATATACAGTGACGGAGGTTGAAAAATGCAAGACATATGAATCTTTGAAGCCTACTTTACAGAGTTCAGGAACAAAAACAGTAAGCTTTCCATGTAATCTTTGCTGTCATGTTTAGAGTTGTGTATCTTTAATTTTAAAAATAATTTATTAGGAGAATGATAACGCGCCATACCCATCTCAGATTTTGCATGAAACTAAAGCTGTTGAGCAGAAGCAAAGAATCTTCTTGATTTTAGTTGAATTATTATGTTCTTCCGATTACGTCCGTCTGTGTTTTTTCTTTTATTTTTTAGTAAATAAAAATTTGTTTTTCTTATTTTTTGATTGGTGGAATGATGTGATAAATTCTTTTTTCTAGGATTTATCTAGATTTTTCTAGAAATAAAAGTCCAGATTAAACCAAAACTTTATCTCCTGTAACTTACGGGAAAATACGTTTTTTAGCTAGGGTTTTTCTATATAAACTAACTTAACTCTCCTGTGAAAAAAAAAAAAACCCTTTTTGGAGACGCACCATACACACCTGCGTACACAGAGCCTAAAACAAAAAAAAAATCTCTTTTATATATTGTTTTAAAGGAGCAGTACGCCTTTTGGAGAAAAAAAGATTCAACTATTGAAGATCTATTGAAAGCAACGGTAATTTACACCACTATGAGGAGCAAATCAATACTGCACCATCCTTATTCATCTTCTTTCTCTTTTCTTTTATTTGATTTTATTATCTTATTTAATCTTCTTTATTTTTAATTCATTCTAACCTCCTTTTTTTGATTTTGTTTCATGTTTTGGTGGGATGAATGCATGATTGAATTGAGAAAATCCATGAAGATCCATGGAATGTCATGGATTAAATCCTTGTAGAATTTTACAGTCTTTTTATTTTATTTTAATTTGTGTTGTTTTTATGTTTATTTTATTTTTAGTGTTGTAATTAATTTTAATTTTTATTATCAGTAGATTATTGCAATAGCCCCAATAGTGGGAATAGTGAAGTCTTGTGAGTGTGTGGTATTTTTTTTAATTACAAAAAGACCCCTAAAAGAAATAAAATCTCACAAATTAAGTCCTATAAAAACCAATTAAATCCCCTTGAAAATACATCTAAACCTTTTAAGATTTCAAATTTCAAATATTGAAGATCATTTATAATATTTTCATCATCGGAGTCCTTTGTCGCATCCACACTCTAGTCATCCCGAAATTGGGTGCTTACATTGTCGTTGTAACTATGTATTTCTTTTATGTTGTTTATATTAAATGCTTAACAACCATTCTCACATGCACAAGCTAAAGCCCATACCTTTCATTTCAAGCACTGCATAGACCATAAGGGTTTTCTTTCATTTATGAGACTTGATTCACTATACCAACCCGCATCAAATTTTCAGGGATAGGCTTATAGTTACCTATTGCTTGATCAAATTAATATCATAGCTCTGAATCTGATATCTGTTTTGGAAAGACTAGCTTCGACTTCTTCTTCACAGTCAGTTACAGTTATAGAGCTTGATCCATTGTTAAAGGATTTAAATGAGAAGAAGCAGAGTTCAGAAAGAATGTGGTTTATATATATATATTGAATGGATTTAAATGAAAAGTAATATTAAATAATGCATATTCATTACTTAACTAGTTTATGTTCATTTAGATAAAACATGCAAGTTCATTACTTAAATAATGCAGTTTCGCTATGAATGTACTGTAAGTTTATTAGTATTTGCCTACAAATTCATTAGTATTTGTCTAGAGGTTTATTAGTAATTACCTACAAATTAATTAGTATTTACCTACACATAAAATATTTTAATAATAAGGTTTATTACTTAACAATATTATTAATTTAATATATTAATATTAAGCAAAAATTAATAGGTTAATTGGTCAAATAATATAGGTCCATTGATTAAATCATAAAGATTCATTAGTTATCAACTATAGGTTCAACACTTTTAACACTCTAATTCATTATTTCATATAGATTCATCAATAAAAAACTATAAGTTCATTGAATACAACATATATGTTCATTAACTATACACTTCAAATTTATCAAATAAATAATATATATATATAATTACATGGGAAGGTGCCGTAACCAAATGATGGGTAACAATGTTACAAAACCTATTAACGTAAGAAAAGGAGATGAACTAAAAAGCACTAGAAATATGGGAAATATTGTCATACAGCATGAACAAAGCAGATAAACCAAAGTTGCCCTGTTGGATTGAAGTGATAAAAGTAGCATTATCACACTCAACATACAATCCTCGAACACCAGCGTCCTGAGCAACCGTAAGGCCATAACAAAGAGCACAAAGCTTCACTTCTTCATTAGAAGATGCAGGGAGTCCTCTTTTAGCTGCTGATAGAAAAACTGCACCAGTTGAATCCCTTATCATAACACGATATCCTGCGGAATTGACATCTAAAGAAAGGGAAACATCGCAGTAAGCTTAAAGAAGAACAAAGAGAGCTAAAAATTAGACAAACAAACTCGTGAATAAAAAAAACACATGTTTTACCTATGTTTATACGTGTAATGGACCCTTAGTCCATATTACAATATGGACAGGGGTCCATGATATAATTTGCCGCCCTAGAGGGGAGTGAATAGGATTTTTGAGAAATTTAAAGAAAATTAAAAGAGATTAAGCAAAGATTAAGGAAGTAAACAAAGCACACAAGCAATTAAAGAGTTCAGTTTATCAAAAAACCTACGTCTCCACTTAACTTATCCCCAAGTTATGATTTTTAAATCACCACAATCTATTCACTTAGATTGTTTCTTACAATTTTCAGTTTTAGACTCAACTCTAACCTTACAAAACAAGAGTTTAGGATCACTCTTCAACCCAAATCTCGAGTGTTTTCAATAGGTAAACACTTCAACCTTTCACAAAGAATAGAACCTCACTTTCCTTTTCTTTAACCCTAAAAAATAGAGGAAGAAGAGTTCCCATTCTATTCACACAACCAACTATCCAAGAGTTTTAATCAATTACAAAGAAAGTAGATAAAAGAATAAATGCTCAATGAATGCTCAGGAGAGAAATTTTAATGTTCAAAGTGTGTAGCTCTTAAATGAAACTCTAGAGCATGTATATATAACTTGAGCATAAAAAATATAGTTGTTGGAGCCATTAATTGCATCTCCAAACGCTGTTGTTCTTTAATTAATGAAAAACAGCATTTTGCAGTCGGAACGCCGCTCACGATCGTGAGGGGAGGATCTAGCTCGTGAGCCTTGAAAAATTTGACCGTTGGTGATTGAAGAGAGCCGTTGGGCTATTAGAGAGCACCTCACGATCGTGAGTGGCGCTTGTGAGTAGCTTAGAATTCTGAATCATTGAGAAGAAGAAACAGGCAGTGATAGGGGGCTACTTGTGAGCCCCCTCACAATCTAGAGGGTGGCTCGTAAGCAGCCACTTGTACCTCCAAAGTTTTGCATTTTTTATCCTTATATGCATTCATATGACTTAGGTACTTGCATTGATTGATAATCTTCATCAATTGACTTATAAATACTCTTTTTAAAGAGTATTTCATATCTTTAAACTTGGTTGAACAAATTTTAATCTCTTAATCAAAACCTACACACTTAAATGAAATAATTAGTAATCCAAATTGCTTGTCAAAGTCAAAATTATGGGGTTGATAATGCAATGGTCAACAAACAACAATAATAATAAAAAAATATCAATTATATCTTAAATTTTGGTGCGTTTTTCAATTATATTCTTTTTAAAAGGTATATCAATTTAGATATTTAATTTTACAAATTGTATCAATTTTATTTTATTTTAATTTAAGGATCTAAAACTCCTTTTTTTTTTTAAGAAAAAATGTAAAAAATATTTTTAAATGTTAATTTTACCATTTTCAAAATACTTTCAAAAAATTAGTTTTCTTCATCACCACTCAATTAGTTGTGGATTTTATCAATTCTATTTTAGAATTTTTTTGAAACCGTTGGTTATATATTTTTTGTTTTTGACAAAATTAATCAGATTAAAAATTAACGTACAAATATAAAGCTAGTTTTCCTTTCTCCAAATATACAGTGATGGTGGTTGAAAAACGCAAGACATATGAATCTTTGTAGCCTACTTCACAGAGTTCAGGAACAAAAACAGTAAGCTTTCCATGTAATCTTTGCTGTCATGTTTAGAGTTGTGTATCTTTAATTGTATAAAAACTTTATTAGGAGAATGATAACGCGCCATACCCATTTCAGATTTTGCACGGAACTAAAGCTGTTGAGCAGAAGCAAAGAATCTTCTTGATTTTAGCTGAATTGTTGAAACAGAAATGTAGTGATAATCTGTGATGTTTATTAAGAATGATAGAATGAAATGGAGTAAATGAAGATATCAAACAAGAATAACCGGTGACCTTCGCCATCCTTTTAATCAATCAGACAAAGCTTGCTTCTTTTAAAATCCTTCCATTTCTCTATTTTATTCATCCATTATAGAGCTTTCAATTGGGTAATTAGTAGAAACTTTCAAAGTTCTTGTTTCGGTCAATAAAGTTAAGAACTTTGATTTCATTTTTAGTGCCCAATACCATTAATGTTTATTTTTTATTCGATTTTTGTTGATTGGTGATCAGTTTTCAATTCATAGTATTTATTTCTAAGTTGATTTTATTTTTTTTTAATTAGAATTTGGATTTGATTGCTGTTGATTTGCTGTAATGGCTGACTCAGGAATACCCAATGCTCCCAATGCGATTACCGATTTTCCTTTTCTTGTTATTGGTGTTGTTGGACTTGTGCTTTGTTTTTATGGGAATTACTTCAAGCTATGGCATAAATTATTTAAAATTTCTATCGAAATCAATTTATTAGTATCCTAAAGTGACTATTATGTAGATATTTGTTTGTTTCTTATTCAGTGTTGGCCATGGAGAGAAGCAACAATAATCACTCATCATTCTTGGTCACCACAAAAAACATAAATTGGTACAGAAGATAATAAACAGTCTTAGCAACATTAACAACATAGTGGTGACACTGACCAAGATGAAGACGACGGCCAAGATGATGAAGAAAACTAATTTTTTGAAATTATTTTGAACATTTGAAAATATTTTTTTACATTTTTTTTTAAAAAAAGGAGTTTAATAAATAAATTTATTTTATAAGAATTTAAAAATAATTTTTTAAAATATATTTAAATCTTTAAATAAAATAGGATAACATTGATACAATTCGTAAAATTGAATATCTAAATTGATATGACTTTGATAATAGAATATAATTAAAAATGCATCAAAGTTTATGATAGAATTTATCATTTTATTATTATTATTATTATTATTAGTTATACATAAAAAAAAGTTATGTCCATAATGATCAATTTACATATTAACGACAACAGTTAAAAATAATTTCATCAAACACTATTATTAATTAACTACCAACTATTAGCTATCAGCTCGCAGCCGCCAACTATTAGCTGCTATGATCAGATTACAAAATCTTACCAAACAAGTTTCAATCAGCTGTTGGATGAGAAACCAATATAAGCCACATTGAACAGCTAAAGATGTGAGCAAGTCCACTTAAGAACAAAAGAACCCTAATCTCAAAACGACAGGTGATGATGCCGCTTTGTCTCACAAAATAACACCCGGTCCAAGAAACCGGTCTAAAACTGAACGATTAACCACATCACTCGGGTCTCATATTCGGTTCACAATCATATTAATCAATCGCCGCGCTTAAACCCTACTGCTGCTTCTGCTTCTTCTTCTTCTTTCTCTTCTTCTCTGTGGCTCTGCGCGCTCCCTCAACCATTTGAATCGGTTCTGTTCACATCGTCCACTCGATTAAACGGTTCATCATAGAGTTTGTTGCGTTAGTTTTGATTAATTAAAGCGAAATGCTTGAAGCTGCATACAGGAACAGTTCAATAGAGTGGAAACCGTCGCCTGTTGTAGCCCTAGCCACCAGCGTTGATGATTCTCAAGTGGCTGCTGCTCGTGACGACGGTTCTCTTGAGATTTGGCTCGTCTCTCCTGGCTCCGTTGGTTGGCACTGCCAGCTGGTGCTTTTTTTTTAATCTAATTTTGAGTTTTTACGCTATTTGTGTATTATGTTAGGGTTTATCTAACTTTATTTATTTAATTTTGTTTTTAGACTATTCATGGAAACCCTAATTCAAGAGTTTCTTCGCTTGTTTGGTGTGGTGGTGGTGGTGGATTGGGTTGTGGTAGGTTGTTTTCGTCGAGTATTGATGGTTCAGTTTCACAATGGGATCTTTTTAACTTAAAGCAGAAGGTATATTTTTGTTTTATATTAATTTATTTGTATCTATTAGTTTCAAATAAAAAATAATGACAGAGGTTTAGATAAATTTCGCAATTTGCTGGATGATTCTAGTTAATTATTCATCAAGGAATTATAATAATAATTATATGTTTTCTCAATTAACATTTTGCAGGTTGTTCTAGAGTCAATTGGTGTCTCAATTTGGCAGATGGCTGTTGCTCCATCTAGTAATTCACCAAGTTGTGCAGATAATGGGCATCAGCAACTTGGGAATGGATATTTAGATGATCGTGAGAATGATAGTGAGAGTGGGAGTGAAGATGATTCTGATTCTGATGAATTTCATGGGCATCCTGTGGTTGAGGATCCACGTGTAGCACTTGCTTGCGATGATGGTTGTGTGCGAATATACACTGTTTCTGATTCAGATGAGTTCATATACAATAAAACGTTGCCTAGGGTCAGTGGTGAGATATCTTAACTTAACTCTCTGAATGCTCTTTTGTGTCATTGGTTTTGCTTCTATGAAGAGCGTTTTTCCCCCCACTTATATGATGTTTTGCAGGTCGTGTTTTAAGTGTGACTTGGAGTTCTGATGCAAGTAGAATATATTCTGGGAGTAGTGATGGGTAAGTTTTCTCTGAGGCTTTGGATGTAAATAATTTTTTGCACATGATAACTGAAATGCATATTGTTAGCTTTAGGTTTACTAGACCAGCTCAAAATTTTATGATTGCTGTTTAAAACAGAATTTTCTCCATCTCCTTTTCTTTTTAAGTGCATGCTATCTTATGACATCAGCCTTTTGCAGATTTATAAGGTGCTGGGATGCTAAAATGGGCCATGAGATTTACAGGATAACAGCTGGGCTTGGTGGCTCGGGTAGTGAATCTGAACTATGTGTATGGTCTTTACTTGCCCTCAGGTAGGAATAGGAGCATTTCTATATGTTTTATATTTCTTAGTATCTTCATATTCACATTGACATCGGTTCTCCGCATCACTCATAATTAATCATTTTCAATTTCAGATGCGGGACCCTTGTTAGTGCAGATAGCACTGGTAGTGTTCAGTTTTGGGACTCTCAATATGGGACACTGTTACAGGCGCATTCTTGTCACAAGGGTGATGTGAATGCCCTGGCAGCTGCACCTAGTCATAACAGGGTTTTCTCCGCTGGATCTGATGGTCAGGTAAAGGTTTTGTTTTTTTTGGATACAAAACTTGTTAAAATTTTCTTCTGGCACTTGGATCTTAAGAGATGCAAAATAACAAATTCAATTCCTAGTTTATAACCTCAAAGCAGTGCGTTGCTATGGAACATGACACTTCTTTATGCTTGTTTGAGTTCTCTGGCTCATTCTTTTCAGCATTCAGTGCCCTACATGTCATTTTGGTTGAGAGCAGAGTTAGCTTAATTATTTAACCTGCTTATATTTTATAGGTTATTCTGTATAAACTTTCTAGTGAGACAGCTGTATCTAGTGATGATGTGTCTGCTAAACCAATGAGGAAATGGGTATATATTGGATATGTAAGAGCTCATACGCATGATGTTAGGGCATTGACAGTGGCTGTACCAATCAGTCGTGAAGGTTTGTACAGCATGTTCAGTTTCCTCCTACTTTGTGTGTTATTAGATATTTACATCAAGATTTAACACAAGTGGATGTTTCTCAGCTCTTTTTGTTTTTGTACAAATGCAGATCCTTTGCCTGATGAAAAGATAAAAAGAATCCGCAGTAGGAAGAGGACCATTTATTTCAGTTATCGTAAGTGGGCCCATCTGGGTGTTCCCATGCTTATATCTGCTGGTGATGACACAAAACTCTTTGCCTATTCTGCCAAGGAATTCACTAAGTTCTCTCCACATGATATCTGCCCTGCACCGCAGAGGGTGCCTATTCAGTTGGTTCTTAATACTGTATTCAATCAGACCTCTTTGCTTCTAGTTCAGGGATCTAATTGGTTAGATGTTCTGTGTCTTCGCATGAAAAGTGGAACCATGCAAGATGCTAGTCCTGGGCCATCTAGAGGCCATGCAAATACAGATCTGCTAGCTCGAATCAAAACTAAAGCATCAAGGAAGATCATATGCAGTACCATCTCTAATTCAGGGAAACTATTTGCTTACTCAGATCATATTAAACCCAATCTTTTTGAGTTGAAGAAGCTTAGTGGAAAAACTGCATGGACTGTTAGTAAAAGACTGCTTCCTCAGAAATTACCATTTGCACATTCCATGGTTTTTAGTTCTGATTCTTCACGTTTGATGATAGCAGGGCATGATCGAAGAATATATGTAAGTTCCTTTCTTATTTTCGTTTGGTTTCTAATCTTTATATTTTAATTAATCTTGTTATATTCTTTACTAGTTTTGTATATTTTCTTTTACCATAATGTTGTCCTAAATTTTTTTGTGCAAATAGAAAAAATTATCATTACTAAGTTCCCCACTTGAAATTTGATTAGCATGACTTGAAAGCCTGGGTGGTTGGTGCATTCGTCTTGCAAAATTTTTGAACCTTAATTGATGATTATTTTGAATTGGAAATGGGCTTCAAGTCATGATGGGGTGTTTAGGTTTTCTGAGATAGGGCTTAGTTTGAATTATCCCCTCATGTTTTCTCTTTGCACAGGTTGTGGATGTGGGCAGCTCTGAATTAATTCATACCTTCACACCGCGGCGTGAGGAAAATGGTGAGGACTTACCACCAAGTGAGCCTCCTATAACAAAAATGTTTACCAGTGGTGACGGGCAGTGGTTCGCTTCTGTCAATTGCTTTGGAGATGTATATTTATTTAATCTGGAGACACAAAGGTATTTTAAGTATGCTTTTATCTTATTTGTTTATTGGTTGCTGTTTTTATTTGTATATTAATGTTTCTATAAATAGTGATTTATGGTAATTATGCCATCATCTGGATTTTTGTCTCTGTTTATTTTTGGGACCAAGAATAACTACATTGTTCAAGAATTTCATTTAAATGGACATTACTGTGAAGAGCTTCTTTGATTTGTCCAATTGTATGGTGTATGATCTGTTATATGTGGATGTTCCATACGGATGCAAATAATTAGCCAAGTGGTGGCTCATCTGGAGTGCATAAGTTTGAGCTGCAAGTTACTCATATATTAGGCGATCTATGATGGGTTGATTATGTTAATTATCTATGGTTTTATCTTTTGATGTTTGAAACAAATATAGAATGAGGAATGATCGAGAGAAGAATGACTAGGTTGGGCAGCTCAGTTCACCTCAATGCTCAATTTATTGAGTTTCAAAATGATTTATTTTTTTCAGAATATCTTATGAATACCAGTTTAGATATTGTCATTCTGTTGCTTTACTTTCTTGGATATGGTTAATATCTTAATGATATTAAATTTTTGTGGAACAGGCAGCATTGGTTTATATCAAGATTAGATGGGGCCTCTATTACAGCTGGTGGTTTTCCTCCTCAAAATAATAACGTGCTTGTAGTCACAACCTCATTAAACCAGGTCTATGCATTTGATGTGGAGGCCAAGCAGTTGGGAGAATGGTCAATGCGGCATACATTTGTTCTGCCCAAAAGATACCAAGAATTTCCTGGGGAAGTTATTGGGCTCTCATTCTTGCCTCAATCGAGTCCACCCTCTGTTATTATTTACAGTGCAAGGTACTGCTTTATAAGAGTAGTTGCTTCTAGGGCTAAAGTATATAAGATTAAAGTTATCTGTTTTCCATAGTGTTCGCTTTTTATTTAAATGATAAATCATCTAAAGTCTAAATTTTGCTTATGGTGTAGGGCAATGTGTTTGATTAATTTTGGAATGCCAGTGGAACGAGAGGAGGAGAGTGACTTGGTAAAAGGTCAACATTCTTCGTTGAAGAAGTTGCAAAATACTCTTGTTAATGGGAGATTGAAACGTAGTTTGAAAGAAATCCAAACAGAGGCTAAACAACAGAAAAATTTTGAATTTCTTGCATTCAGAGATCCTGTTTTATATATTGGAAACCTTTCTGAAAAGTCCATCTTGATCATAGACAAACCATGGATGGATGTGGTTAAAACATTTGAGGCCCCTCCTGTCCACAGACATATATTTGGGACATGACTGCCTTCATGATGGTTGTTTACAGCCTGAGATGGAGATTGCATACGTAGCAATTGATCCCACAATTTTGACATCACCTTTGAGTTTTTCTTTTCATACCGGGGATGGGGGGGTTGATTTGAAGAGGGTGTGATCATCCAGAGCATGTTGTCAATTGTATTCCTAAAAATAATTGTTGACCTGTTAAAGTAGCATTTTCTTTTACCATATGGGTCTATTTTTCAACTGTTTGATCTGTAAGTGCATAGTTTCAATCTTGTAAAATCTTCAATAGTTTTCCATTCTCATTGACTTCAATTTAATTCGTTACAAGTATGACCAAAGAAAGTCTAATCCAGCTTGGACCCCAGAAGAAGATTTCTTACCCAGATGATGATGACAACTCTTCAAAATATGTGCTGTGACATGATGCTTGGCGGTCGTGTGTTTAAAGTACGCAGGTGGTTGTGTGTTTTAAGTTAGCAGGGGTGGAGTAAAAGCTGGCGACTGCTGAAATTTTATTCAAGTAGATTGCGCAAGGCATCCAACAAGGTACCTTTGCCTTGGCAGAGAGTACCTGCAGGTTGCATGTATTCTTGCTGAATGGGGATTTTAGAGTTTAATAGATGAAATTGATCATGTGGAAAATGAATTCTATTTTTCTCATTTCGTCTTGCTGTATGGGACTCAACTTTTTTTTTTTTTTTTTAACGATGGGACTCAACTTTTCAAAATATATCATATGGTGTTGATACAGTACATAACAACGATAAATAACCAATATATATATAGATGAAAAAAAGTAAAAAAAAAAGAAAACTATATGGTTTCATTTTTTTTAATCAATTTCTGAGTGTTGACTTGTTTTGTAATAAGTTGGTATCTATTATGGACTTAAGTATTCACATATCGATTTAAATATCCACATACTGATGGATATATCGTATATTTCCATCATATATTTAGGGTCTTGATATAAAAGCAATAAATTATATCCTTTTAACAATATTTCATACAAAATTTTGCGATATCAAAAAATATCCACTATACTTAAGAAAATATTTCTGACTCAAAATAGTTCATAACGAAAATAACGATATATCAAATATATCATCGAAATATTTGAAATATCTATGGATATATCGATTTAATATAAAGTGAAAAAATTGATAAGATCAAAATTCATATAAATAAAAAATTTACAGAGACTTGATGAATTAATTATTTATTTTTCTAATAATTTTTTTTATCATTCATCTTTAATAATAAATGTACACACTAAAAGTTTTTGTCACTTCTACAACAATTTAAGTTCAAAGTAATGCATGTATAAGACAATTTGGACAAAAAAAATAGAAAATTAAAAAAGTCTCCAAAATATCAACAAATAAATTCAATAGCACAATTATATTTTATACTCTTCACATGTAAACAATAAGATTCTACACTTTTTATTTGTCATGCATAAGATACATCAATTAATAGAAGAGGAAGAAAGAAATAGTAAAATAATGCACACGTGAGGTAAAAGAAATAGTGAAGGAAAAAAATCCCCACAATATCAAACAAGGTCAATAGTATAATTATATGCATTCAAATGTGAAAAGATTCTACATTTTGTCATGCGTAAAAACATATAAATAATGAAATGCTAATGTAGGCAGTGGGGTCGGTACACACGTCCAAGTATTTGGCGACTACGGCACTGTGTGGGCTCGAGGCCCACTAGGAAATACATAATGGGCTTGGGGTCCAAAATGGAGATAGAGTCGCCACCTGGATGAAAGTCGTGACACACTATACAACAACTGGATTCCACGGAGGTTCCCAGAAGCCATTATCAGATATTAGGTTCGGAAACTGGATATGGACTTTTGAATGGCCACCCAACCTTGCGGTTGGTCCCCGTGTGTGTTTTGCATTTTATTATCTTTGATTATTAGATTATTTCCTTATTATCGTTGAATTGCATTCATTTTTAGTATTATATTTAATGTCCAAGTTTGCACATTAGTCCTTTTTTTGAATACTTGTTACCCGACACTTGATCAAGTAGTAATAATAAATTACAATCATACATTCCAAATAAATGGGGGAAGGATTAAGGATTACAACCTTTTGCACAAAGTAAAAGGAAAATAAACCGAAAATAAACTACAAATGAACTATAAATAAATCATCTCAAAAACCAAATAAGGAGGTGAACTCCTAATGATAAAAAATCACCCTAAGATTCCTGCAAAATTAGGAGAGTTAAACGTTCCGCAAATACAAGATCAATCAAACGAGGAGAAAGTTCGACTTGATAAACACAAATATTTAAGCAAACATAAACAAATACTCGATTAAACACAATATATATTAATTGATTACGCACAAAATCATGGCATATGACAAGAAAAACACGTGAAACATGTAAATTATATGAAATAAGCGCAACATATGTGAGCAAAATCAAGCGAAGCTCTGGTTGGGAGGCGATCACCTTTTCAAAGAGGCGTCGCCCCCTGGGTAAGAGGCAACCCAAGATCACCACATCACGAAAGGGCAACGCCCCTATAAAGAGGCATCGCCTCTTTAATGGAGCATAACATATTACATTTTCTTAACACTTAAGCAATCTTCTAAACAAATTCAACTGAGCAAAAATCGATGAAAATACATAAAATATACAATTAATACTTTATACTTCATGCAATCATGCTTCATGTATGACTCCAAATAAACATCAAACACAATAACAATCAAGAGAACTAAAAAATTAAGGTCTAAAGTGAAATGAAGAGTTTAAAGCTTAAAAATGAGAATCCTCATTGATTGAAGCAAGGTCAAGGCTCCTAACTCAGCACTCAGAGTTGTTTTGATGATTCAAATGCTTGTGAATGCAAGGTGAACCTTCTTTCTTCTCAAGGAAATCAACTAATAAGCTTCTTCTCTCCCTTCTTCACTTCTCCTTCTTTTTCTTTCTCTCTGGTTTTTTGCTCAAAAAACATCCTCTCCCCTTTTTCTTTTTCCTCCTCGCTCCTCCTTTTTAAACCCTTTCCTCTTCCTCTTTTAGTCTCTCCTTCATTCTCTTTTCCCATTCCCCATACAAGACAAGACATCTCCTTTTTCATTGTTTCCCATGCACTTCCCTTTTTGCCATGCTTTTTGGCCTAAAAAATCAACAATTTACGTCCAAATTGTAGAAGGGTGAGGTGGTAGGTCCGTCCTTGCTTCAAATATCAAAATTTACATTTAACGAAGCTGCAAGTGGGCATTATTAAGGCGACACCTCTTCAAAACTAAGGCCTTAGAGGCATTACCTCATCGAAGAGGTGGCCGCCTCTTCGGCCCTGACCAGTAAAAATGGGTCCTTTGGGGCCTTAAAAGGCTTGGGCTTAGATCTAGAGATTTTGGTGGGCTTAGGTTATGTTTTGGGCTCTCAAGTCCTTTCCAGAGAATCTCTCAGGTTTCTTTTGCATTCAAAGCTTGTACTTACTCATCAATGGGCTTTTGTTGCGGGCCTCAAACCGAGAGTGCCCATAATTTTCCCCTTTAGTTTTTCGAAAAACTGAACTCATGCAATCAATTTTTCAAAAAAGCAACACACATAGCAAAAGTAATAAATAATAAAAATGACGTACCTGACCTTTGAGCTTCGTTCATATTGTCAGCTTCGGGAATTCAAACCCGAGAGGTCGAATTTAAAATTTACTGGAACATTCTAAAACGTGACCATGATCCTCGAGTTTTTCTGGCCCAATCAGCCACTCATTATAGTTGAACATAAACCTCAAGCCTTTCTGACACAAGATCACTCAGTAAAAGAAATGATGAAAATGTGATCGTGATCATCGGGTTTTTCTGGCCTGATCAGTCACTCGTTAATATTTTAGACGTGAACCTCGAGCCTTGCTGACATAAGATCACTCAGTAAAAGAAATGATGAAAATGTGACCATGATCCTCGGATTTTTCTAGCCCGATCAGCCACTCATTAATATTTTGGATGTTAACCTCGAGCCTTTCTGATATAAGATCACTTAGTAAAAGAAATAATGAAAACATGACCGTGATCCTCAAGTTTTCCTGGCCCGATCAGTCACTCATTAATATTTTGGACGTGAACCTCGAGCCTTACTGACATAAGATCACTCAGTAAAAGAAATGATGAAAATGTGACCGTGATTCTTGAATTTTTCTAGTCTGATCAGCTACTCATTAATATTTTGGACGTGAACCTCAAGCCTTTCTGACACAAGATCACTTAGTAAAATAAATGATGAAAATGTGACCATGATCATCGGGTTTTCCTGGCCCAATTAGCCACTTATTAATATTTTAGACGTGAACCTCAAGCTTTTCTGACACAAGATCACTAAGTAAAAGAATATGCACTTCAGGGATATAACCCGACCAAATGCTCTTAAATAGAAGAATGCACTTCGGGGATACAACCCGACTAGACACTCCTTGAGACGTGCACTTTAGGGATATAAACCGACCATATGCTTTTGAATAGAAGAATGCACTTTGGGGATACAACCCAACCAGAAACTCCTTGAGACTCGCACCTCAAGGATATAACCCGACCAGACGCTCTTAAATAGAAGAATGCACTTCGGAGACACAACCTGACCAGACACTCCTTGAGACGGGCACTTCAAGGATACAACCAGACCATATGCTTTTGTGTTGATGTCTCGATCAGAAATTTCCAATTCTTCAATATCATCTTTGGGGTACACCCAAAAAGTGAAATGATGATTTTGATTGATTGATTTTTTAATTTTTTTTGCAGGTTTCGTTGGGGATTCATACCTAATTGATGGGCCCTTCCTGGGCTTCTTTATCTTTTCCGTCTCTTTCTCTTCTTCTCTTTTTTCTTTCTAAGGGCCCACTTTTTTAAAGGTCCACCACTTCCATTATATATATATAAAAGAAGAAAAAAAACCTTTCTGTTTTCCTTTCACTTTTCTTTTCTTTTTTCCCTTTTTTTCCCTTTTCTTCTCCCCCATGTCTCTCTTTTCTGATGATGGACAACACCTGAACTCCTGCTCCTCCATAATGGGATCCCGTGATGCCTCATATAGAGCCTCTACAGAGTTTCAGATTTTCAATCAGAGATGACATTCCGCTTGTGGCGAATCTGGGCACCCATATTTGCGCCTTGGCTTCTAGAGAGGTTAGTACTCGATTACCATGTCTTTTCCTATCAAACATGATCGGGTTTTTGATTAATAGACATGTATTCACCATTGTAAATAGGAACGTAGTTGATTAAACTGGAAAAACTCAAAGAAATTAAAAAAGTCAGTGTTCTAACGACACTAAGAGGCGTCGCCTCTTCAATGAGGCGATCGCCTCCTCGATGAGGCGATCGCCTCATCACGCAAAGGCGTCGCCTCTTCAATAGTATTTTGTAGATTCATGCACTTTATTTGAATAATTTGATAATTAAAACTTCCTTTCTGCTTTCAATATGAGGCCCACACATTCAAAAGTGCTGGGAACTTTAATGGTGCTCGGGTTTGGTATGACGAGCTCACAAACGACATCAAGGACTGTATATAAGAGACCAAGTTTAAGTATTTCATTCTATTACTCCCGGATGCTCAGGGCCGCACTGATTACCAACTACTCCATGCGTTGATGGAGAGGTGGTTCGAGACTACCCATACCTTCAACCTCCCCTTTAGCGAGCTGACACTGGATCTGGTCTCCTTTTGCTACCATTACAGGGATTGGTTGTGCAGGTGATGTTGTCTCGTTCGATGCGAGCATCCACCAGATGTCCCCAGATTGGGTGGCCTACATCGAATTACTGCTTAGGATGATCCTGGACAAGAAGGGGACCCACACTATCAAGATTGGCTCGATTCAAAATTATTACACCCATGCGAGGGTTGAGGCTACTACCACTGACCGAAAGATTGACCAGGTGGTGAGAGAATTTTTGGTATACCTCTTGGGGACCACCTTCTTTGCTGACACCGCTAGTTCTATCAACTTGATATTCTTGATGTCTCTTAGGGACCTGGATCGGGTGTCTTCCTACGACTAGGGTAGCTGCGCTCTCGCCTACCTATACCGAAGTATGGATGAGCTTGTGTGCAGGGCTAGGCGATTCTGTGGTTTCTGGCATGAAATTTTTATAATTATTCCTTTTACTCTTGAGCTTTAACTGTAAATTATCTTAATCATCTATTAATAAATTTTTTTTTTCTTGCAGGTGTAGGAATTGGAGCTTGAGTTAATCTGTGGGATAGTCCACGTGAATGATGTATGCTTTTCGGCCTCGACTTGGTAAGGTGCTAGCCGTTCATGGAGGCGACCTCTGGCCTGTGTGCACATTCATTGGGAGCAGTTGAACTCCCTAACCTATGCTGAGGTACCTAAGAAAATAATAGACTATTATTAGCACCTCATAGTTATAGAATTCATATTACTTATCTGTCTCCCTTTTCTACAGTTGGTGCAAAATTTATGGAGTTGCCAGGATAGGTGGCTCCCCGAGATGACTCGTTCGAGACCGCTATCCTTACGGTGAGTGCTCCTTCATGGGCCTAACTACTGAGTATAGTATCTTGGCAAGAGGGTCCTCAACTGGGGTAGCGGTCCACGTGCTAGATGCATCCTTGTACCACCTCCTAGGAGCATGTTTTCGACCCATCTATTGGAGGGTGAGGAGTTGGCTAGAGCAGTTGCTGGTGATCCTGCTAAGACCCATACCATAAGGAGTAAGACCTATTATCTTAACTTCGTTCGAGCCAACCTATTGCAACAGGTGCCTCTCTCAGCTGCTACCACTTATGCCTAGGTATTCACTTGAATTGATTATTTTCTCCTCTCACTTCTCATTTGTATATTAACTCAATCTTTTACTCATAGGTGGCGGCCATTGGTCCTGCTCATAGAGCTAGGCCTCCTGCTCATGAGAGACCACTTCAGCACCCTCGTACTAACAGTGGATTGGGGACCTCAGCTGGAGCATCACCTAATAGTGCCCTTTTTAGTTTAGGCACATGAGTGGTTGCTAGCCGTCTGACTCATACACCTAAGTTGTTAGCTCATTGCTGGATGCCTCCAGGGGACTTATCTCATGAGTTCCTGATACTAGATGAGGATATGATGCCAGCCCATACTCCTGGCGCTACACACGTAAGCTCCTTCCTCTCCTGTTTCAGCATTCAACTTGCCAAGACATTAGTAATGACTGACAATTGATTATGCAAATCCCCTTAGATCAGGGAGTATACATGTATCGCCTGATTGAGGCTCAGCGGGACCATCTGATGACTGCCACCCAGCAGTGGAAGGCAATGTTCTCGCCTATTTCTATATTATGTATGCTTACGTGAATACTTATTTGGGTTATATATGATTAGGATCATGATGCGGTTAGTTAGGCGAGGATCACAACCCTCCAGCACCAAGTTGTTGCCCTCTAGATTGAGGAGGAAAAGGAAGAGGAAGAAGAAGACGGGTGCTGATGACAATGATGGAGATGAACATGCTGACGACCCTACTGATGAGGGGGATGATCCTGGTGACAATGAGCCTGGAGATGAGAAAAGGATTGTTCTCTAGCTGCTTGTTAGCTATGCCCCTAGTTTAGGAACATTTTGCTATTTTGCACCGTTACTACTTTTCTGAACTGACCTTTCATTTTAAACTTCTCGTGCTTTATTATGAATGGATGTTACAAGGTTTAAACTTACTTTGGCTGAATTCTAGATGGATCAATGGCAAATTTTATTACAGGAACTTCCTTTTCTGACAACTGAATGTTTGCATTTATAGTACAGTCTCTTTGCAATAAATAAAAAAGGTATGCTCCCCTGTTGGAGAGGCATCGCATTTTTGTGAAGAGGCAACAAGGAATTGCCTTATCATTTAGAGGCATCGCCTCTTCTTTAAGGTGATAGCCTCTGCAGAATAAATTTACAGCTATAAAATCCCCAATTTCTTCTAAAAATCCCCAAATTCCCATCTCTGCCATTCTTCTTCATTTTCTCTCTTTGAATAGCACTCTAACCTTCCAACATGACCGAAAGAAGCTTGAAATAACTACAGTCAATCCTGAAAAGCTTGAGCAGTGAATCTTGGGCTAAATTGGAAGTATTTCATCTATCTGCTTTTCGATCTCTACATACCAAGAGGATCAACTTCCCATTCCTCTATGTTCTTGCTTAATTTTGGGATTCTCAGAAACATGTCTTCAGATTCAACACGGTAGAGCTATGCCCCTTGCCAGAGGAGTTTGTAGTTATCCTAGGCTCTCAAATGGATTCTGCCTGTCAGGTTGTTGTTCCTCTGAATGAAACTCCGAATTTGCATTCCATCTAACTTCAAATGGCTCAATTGTTCAATTTGCCTCCTTAATCTTCACTTTGCCACATCTTTGGTAATGAATTCCTATTAAAATCTCTTTTAGAAATTGTGGTTGCTATAGACAATACAGAGGTATATTGGCCTCAGATGATGGGATTTTGCTTATATACTCAATTCTTGCTCGTTTCCACTTATGGCAACTGTGATCCAAAACTCCTACACATCCTTGATCAAGTGGAGGCAAACCTGAACCCCTTTCCTCTCATCTTGGTTGAAACCATTGTCAAATTAGACAACTTTGCTGAAACCAAACAATTTTCTGGAAGTCCGCTGCTATTGGAGGTTAGCTTTCTTTTCCTTTTTCTTCATTTTCTACTATATTGTCATTCTTACCCATTTATCGCTTCTAGGCATGGTTTCATGAAAAGCTGAGGTTATTCGAACCCCCTAGAGACATAGCACATTATAAAGCCAAACACTATAGTACCCAAAGACTTCATCCCATTCCGGAAGATATGCAGAGCTGGCTGGCTACATTCCCTGATACCCTGATCCAATGGATATGCCCCTACTGGAGATTGTAGCATGTGACCATTTATTCCTACACTTACTGTGTCCCCATAGCTGGACTCCACTTTGCCACTTTCTACAACCCTGCTCGACTTTACCGGCAATATGGACAAAAATAGCTGATTATAGAACTAGTTCATAAGTTCGAGCCAGGGCCCCATTCTCATAATTTTCTAGACAATTTGGTTAAAACTTGGCGTCTCAAAACCATTCTAACACGCATCGACTACAATGGAGATCCGTCCACCGATGATCAGTACAAGGAGTAGATTCAATTGCAACAAGCAGAACAGGATGAATTTGTAAGAAACAAGAGAATAAGAGAATTGCAAGCATTGAGTGCTCATGATGTTAAACAAAAGAAAAGAAAGAAAAATTAGTTTATGTAACTTAATCTTTATTTATTTATTTATTTTTTATTGGATGAAATTTCCTTTTTAGTTAAGCAGTTTGTAATGAATACTTAGTACAACGTTCAATAATAACAAAGGCAATCCATTCCATTTAATTCAAGCATAAAGTGGTTATACATTTTACTTCTAACATATCTTCTGTCGTTAATTGGCTTGCCCTTGCAAGTTTTCCAACTAACTATTTCTCTCTCTCTCTTTTTACATGTCCTTAATTTTTGCCTGGACGACCTTTTCAAGGTTTTCAATCTAGTAGGACTTCTTAATTTTTCTTTTTTCTGTCTATTACTTTTGCTTAGGCAACCTCTTTGCAAGGTTTTCTCCCTAGCAAAACTTCACAAAAAGTACTTCTTCAGCTTATCTAGTTTAATGGGCTCTCTGAATTCATTCCCTTCCAGGTCTGAAAGTATAGCGGTGCCCTTGGAGAATAACTTTTTTACCAGGTATGGACCTTCCCAGTTCGGCTTAAACTTTCCCTGTGGATCCGTCATGATCGGCCTAGTCAGCTTTAATACCAAATCACCCTCTTTGATTTTACCCGGTTGATCTTGTTGTAAGCTCGAGTTATCCTCTTCTGATACAACTGAGAGTGATACATGACTTTCACCCTTCTCTCATCTAAGAGCATTAGTTGTGCCAATCGACTTTCTACCCACTGATACTTGGGGATTTTGGATTCCAAAAGAACCCGCATGGACTGAATTTTCACCTCCACTAGCTACATGGCCTTACACCCATATACTAAAGAATAGGGAGTTACATCGATTAATGTTCTAGTAGTAGTCATGTATCCCCACAGTGCGAATTGTAGATAATCTTACCAATCCCGGTAGTTTTTTATCATCTTGGACAAGATTCTTTTCATTTTTTATTCACAACTTCAACTGCACCATTCGCTTGCGGTCTATATGGAGATGATCTATGATGCTCAATCTTGTATTCTTTCAGCAAAATAGTCATTTATTCTCGAAATTGAACACCATTGTTAGTGACAACATGATGAGGCAGTCTGTATCTACAGATTATATTCTTCTCTATGAATCTTGCCATCTGTTTTAATCCAATAGTGGCATACGACTCTGCCTTAACCCACTTGGAGAAGTAATCACTGGCAACTATAATGTAGCGATGACCGTTCGACGCCTTTGGTCTTATCTCCCCTATGATTTCAATTCCCCAAACTGCAAACGGCTAAGGGGAAATCATCCCTTGAAGCTCCACAGAGGGTCAATGACCAACATTACCATGTGCTTGGTAGTTATGACATTTCTTCATAAATTTCACGCAGTACGTTTCCATTGTTAGCCAAAAGTAACCCTGCCATGCTATGTTTTTAGCTAAAACTATCCCATTCATATGCGAACCACACACTCTTTCATGAACTGCTTCCATAAGTTTCTGAGCTTCATCTTTATCCACGCATCTCAAATGTACTCCAGTTAGCGCTCTCTTATACAACATTCCATTATGACTAATAAATTGATGAGGCAACATCCAAAGAGACATCCACTCTTTTCTATCAGCGTCTTTGGGAAACTGCCTCATTTTTAAATATTGCAGAATAAGAGGATTGACCTCTGTTTGTTTCCTTCCTTCCCATATCGAAGCTAAAGTGGCTAGAGCTTTTGCCATCTGATTCTCCTCTTGTGGCAAATGGACAAATTTGTATTGGGTAAAAATAACAAAATAGTAGTTGAATAGTCCCAATACAATCTCAATTTATCCTCTCTCACTTCCCACTGTTTGGAGATCTATTTCACCACTAGCATAGAGTCCTCGTATACCGTGACCTCTTCCGCCATAGCACTCCAGAGTGCTTCTAAACTAAAGATGCAAGCTTCGTATTCAGCTTGATTATTGGTAACTTTAAATTTTAATTTTTTCACTATCGGGATCATTTTTCCTTCTGGTGAGACTAGAATTACGCTGATACTTGCTCCTTTGCCATTGACCGCTCCATCAAAGTACATTGTCCATGTTTGGATTTCTATTACCCCCAAGTGCTCATCTGGAAATTATAATTCCCATTCCCGTTCATCATCCACCGGGTTCTAAACCAAAAAGTCCGCCACTACTCTCCCTTTTACCACTTTCTGTGCCATGTACTCTATATCAAATTCAGTTAACAAGACCAACCACCTAGCTACTTTTCTATAAGTGATGGAGTCTGCTGAAGATATCTAAAGGGATCATGTTTTAAACCGTTTGAACCTTGTAAGACTAGAAGTAATGTCAGAGCTTTTTCGTTGCCCAAATCACAGCTAAGCACGTTTTCTCTATGAGACTATAATTGGACTCTTAGGGTAAAAGTTTCTTACTGAAGTAATATACTGCATGCTCAATCTTTCTTTCGCCTTCTTAGGCCAGCATTGCACCTACCACCTCTTTCTCAATTGCCAAGTAAAGAATTTAAAGTTTAACTAATCTCAGTGGTTGTAATATAAGGGGATTCATAAAATAATTCTTAATAGTTTCAAAACGTTACTGACATTTGTTATCCCAAATCACTAATTGATTCTTCCTTAGGAGCTTAAAGATCGGCTCACAAATTGTAGTCAGCTTAACTATGAACCTACTAATGTATTGCAATCGCCCAAAGAACCCTTTGACTTCTTTCTCATTCTTTGGCGTGGGTATTTCTCGGATTGCTTTAACCTTATCCAAATCCACTTCAATCTCTTTCTAACTGACGATGTGTCCTAGTAGCTTTTCAGAGGTCACCCCAAAAGCACACTTCTTCGGGTTTAACCTAAGATTGTACTTTTCAGCCCTGGCTAGAAACTTATCCAAAGCTGTAAAATGTTCTTCCTTTGTCAGAGATTTTACCATCATGTCATCCACATATACTTTTATCTCCTTATGGACTATGTCGTGCATTAAAGTGGTAGCCATCCTATGATAGGTAGCTCTTACATTTTTTAACCCAAATGATATGACTGAATAATAGTAGACCTCTTATTCGGTGATCAACAAAGTCTTTAACTTGTCAATCACTGCCATTATGATATGGTTGTATCCTGAGAAACCATCCATCAAATAGTGCATACACTGGAGGCTGCACTATCGACCAAGGTGTCAATATATGGTAAGGGAAAATCATCTTTCAGACATGTTCAAATATCTATAGTCTACACACATTCTAACCCTTTCATCTTTCTTGGGAACTGGTACTATGTTGGCTAGCCACTAGGTGTCATCTAATACCTCCAAAAACTTTACCTTCAGCTGCTTCTCCACTTCTTCTTTAATCAAGAGAGCCCATTCCAGCTGCAACCTTCTCTTCTTCTATTTTACTAGTGAGATGTGAGAATACATAGGGATTTTGTGTTTTGTAATTTCCCTGTCAATCCTAGGCGTATCCTCATAGCTCCAAGCAAATCCTTCCTATCTTTTTCTTAATGTCTTCCATTTTTATTCTCTTATCAGTAGTCAAATTAGAAGCAATAAGTATATTCTTAGGGTTATCACATGTGCCTAAATTAAATAATTCAGTTTCCATTGAATTAATGTTAAAGATATGCATGAAGTGATCATCACAAACATAATAACCATTAGGCAACACATCACACAAATAGGTAAAGTTAGATCTTATTGCATTAACTTTGGAAAAGAAAAGATCATCAGTGTCAAACATGTTTGCAAAAAAAAAAACATGTTTGCAAAAGAAATGCCAAGATCATCATAAAAGACATCTATGATAGAATTAAAGACAAAAGATTTGAACCCACACTCCCCTTCCTAATCTATAGCGTCCTTCAACTCTGTCGTAGGGATGTCTTTCTCCAGCTCTGGAGTCTGTACCAGTTCCTCCACTATAAGTTCCTCAACAGTAAATTCTTTAGCGCCACCCACATGTTCATCGAAGATTTCAAAACTGAGGACCAACTTTTATGCTATCATTAACAGTTCAGGATTACCGGTGTAGCCCTCTTCCATAAAGGTTTCCCGCAATGTTTTCTCCTTAGGTTCAACTCTTATTTCTTTCTCTCTAGATTCAATCTCAGCTCCATTTCCCTCTTCAGACTCATCGGTTCCATAGTATCCTACCCAGTATTTTAGAAGTGGTGTCTTTCGTTCAATGAACCTTGGTGGGCCCTGTTAGTTCTTTCCTAGCCCTATGCCCAATATGAAGTTCATACTCTTCATCATGCTCATAATCTTTGGATTTAGCTCATAATCGTAGATATGCAAACTTCAAAGCTAGGGCTGACTGGAATTTTATTAAGGACTAGCTTTAAAGCAGCAACAGCAGCTTCAATTTCTGCCATTATAGTGGCTACTCCCCCTTTATGCGAAAACTTGATTTTTTGGTGCACGGTTGATGGCACTCCTCCTAGAGGGTGAAACCATGGCCTTCCTTGCAACACAGTAAAAGTGACGGGGATGTCAATCACATGTAAGTTGACCCACACCTTAATCGGTCCTGTCTTGACTGAAGCTCTGAATGTTCCTTCAACTGGCCTCTTCGTGTCATCATAAGCCTTAATGACCACATTAGACGACTTTAGATCGACTACAGTCAACCCCAATTTAGGCAAAATCTTTAGAGGACATACATTAATGGCGGACCCATTATCTACCATTACACAATAAGTCAACTTTCCTTTAACTTCAGCCTTAATAAACAAGGCCTTGTTGTGGTCTCAACCCTCGAAGGGTAAATCATCATCTGTGAATACAATTGCCCCCTGATGGCTTTCCGTCAGTGAGTCAACCATTTGATTGGGAGTATAAGTCACAAGAATCTTCTTATGGTCAAAGGTCATAACTAGTGCTTCCTGGTAGGCTCTGGAGTGCATAAGCAGCTCCCAAACACTGGTGCGTATTTCCTCATCTCTTTTAACATCAACAACTTTCTCAATCTTTTTTTCTTTCTCTGGGTCTATTTCCCCTTCTTTAGGCTTACCAGATTTTAATCCTTCTTCCTTCTCTTCCACTTTCCTAGCACGCTGGATTTTTCTTTCTCATCATCCTTCCATAGATCAATCTGACCTCCTTCTTCATCATTGAAACTCCAAATGTCTAAAACATTTACACTAAGTTTTATGGACTGGTGGTTTAGATTCAGGCTTTTGAGTTTAGGTTTTGGTGTTGTGGGAGTGGAATTAATAAAGGAGTTAAAAACTTGCTCCTCCGTTAAGCTGGTATTGATCATGAGAAGGCATGGATTTGGGGGTGGCACATTGCAGTAATTGGGTATAGGGTTAGTTTTGGTGTTGGGTTTTCTGGTTTTAAGGTTAGTGATCTTGCCTGAATCAATTAAATCTTAAACTTTATGTTTCAAGCGAATGCAACCATCTATAGTATGTCCAATAGTTTGATGGTATTTGCAATACAATTTTTGGTCGACATTTGGGAAAGGTGGCCTCTGAGGTAAAGGTCGTATAAGGATGTTTTCAATTAGTTTCTCCAGGACTTTAGAAAGAGGTCTCCCCAAATTAGAAAACCTTTAGGGTTGCCTAATAGCATTGATCTGTACATTACTGTTTGGCCCAATCACACTATTGGATCCAATCCCTTCTCTGATCATAGACCTCCCACCGAAGAACTTTTTATCCTGTGCTAAGTCATACTCTTTCTGTACCCTAAATCTATACAACTCCTTAAAATTCTTGATCCCTAGATCCTTCAACTTTCTTGAAAGCAATGGAACATATCCTTCTATCACTATTGTCAATTGATCAGATTATATCGGTCTGTGTTTCATCTGTGATAGCTTTCCTCTCCATCGAGTCAAGTACTCAGCAAAGGACTTATTAAACTTTTGCTTCATGTTCTGTAAGTCTCTTAAAGACACCTCTAATGGGGTGTTCAAACTATATTGCTTGATAAATGCAGCACAAAGTTCTTTCCATTCACTCTGTACAGGTGGTTCTAGGGTATAATACCAACAAATTGGGGGACCTTTTAGCGACAAGGGGAAATGTTTAATTATCTAAGACTTAGTCAATTCTGTTGCCTTCATATAAGTAATATATTACTTTAGATGTAGATAAGGATCATCGGTCCTTGCATACTTCTTCATGTCAGGGAATTTGAATTTTCAAGGAAGAGGATCTTCACCCTCATCAAAATCTAAATCAGTGTAATCTAATAGAGCATCGATCCTTTTTTTTCCTTCATCATCATTTGCATTTGAGCCATGGTCTTGGCAATGTCTTTGGCCCAGTTCAGCTTTTCTACATTTTCTGAAGCATCGACCCTCTGCCGAGTCACAAGTTCTGTTAATAAAGTCTTTTGGTCATCCTCTAATTGTTGTCTCCTAGAGTTTTCAGCGTCAAGATCTAAAGGTCGGGGTTGAGGTGCAGGTGGCTCTAGTATGTCCGGTCTTCTTACTTCTGCCATCATTTCTCTCATGATTGCCCGAGTTTGTTCAGCCATTTCAACTTTTAATCTCTCCCCAAAAGCCTCAGAATCAAATAGTGCCATTTTTGTATTCTCAAAAATTATAATCAACCGACCACTGCCAGATCGTACCCAAGCAGAAGGTTGATGTGGATCTATATCTATAACAACCTCAGATTAGAAATATCCATGGTGTGTATGCATGATATGCAGGGTCTCACTAATATTAAAAGAAAGAGGTAAGTAAATAAATATTCTATTTACACATAACTCATAACAAAACAAAACTCTTCAAATGATAACTCCACCTTTATTTCTTCCACACGCGTATTCCATGGCGAGTTTCTTGTATTGTTGGCCTATTTTGATTATCAACAGGGGATAACAAAACTGACGTATGCAATAAAGCTCTCAAGATGATACAAACAAGTAGTAATTCTTTTGAATTAAATCAAAGTCCATTTTAATGGGTCATAGTAGGCGTTAAAGGCCCCACTTGACATAGTCCATTCATAATAGGCTTGGGCTTTATTGTAAGGATTACTAAATTGCATAAAACACATGCATTTAAAAAAATCCTGGGGAAGTTGCTAAGTCATTACATGAGCTGAGTCAAGGGTAATAAGCTTCGGCTCCTACAACTATATACATCTATTACATCTCCCCACTCAAGGGTCCATACGACGTGGATAAGTACGTGCTATGAGTGTTAATAATGAAATACTTCACCACCAGGTTTGAGTGAAACGTAGGCAACAAAGCAATGATTATTGTCGGTTTATTCGGGACTATTGTGCTCATTGTGTGAACAAGTGTAGTGAATGCAAGAAAATGTAAAAGAATAAGAAAATAATAAGATAATAAATTACAAAACACTTGGAATCAGTTTCTGTATCCCTAGTGGAGTCACCACTGTAGGAGGCTGGGTCGGCACACGCGCCCAAGTGTTTGGCGACTACGACATTGTGTGGGCTCGAGGCCCACTAGGAAATACATAATGGACTTAGGGCCTAAAATGGAGATGGAGTCACTACCCGAATAAAAGCTAAAACACACTATACAACAACTGGATTCCATAGAGGTTCTTAGAAGCCATCATCAGAGATCGGGTTTAGAAACTGGGCATGGGCTTTTGAATGCCCACCCAACCTTGCGGTTGGCCTCCGTGTGTGTTTTGTATTTTATTATCTTTGATTATTAGATTATTTCCTTATTATTATTGAATTGCATTAGTCCTTTTTTGCATACTTGTTACCCGACACTTGATCAAGTAGTAATAATAAATTACAATCATACATTCCAAATAAATGGGGGAAGGATTAAGGATTACAATATTTTGCACAAAGTAAAAGGTAAATAAACCAAAAATAAACTACAAATGAACTATAAATAAATCCTCTCAAGAACCAATTAAGGAGGTGAACTCCTGTTGATAAAAAATAACCCTAAGATTCCTACAAAACCAGGAGAGTTAAACTTTCTGCAAATACAAGATCAATCAAATGGGGAGAAACTTTGACTTGTTAGTCTCACATACGATAAACACAAATATTTAAGAAAATATAAACAAATACTCGATTAAACACAATATATATTAACTGATTACACACAAAATCATGACATATGACAAGAAAAATGTGTGAAACATGTAAATTATATGAAATAAGTGTAACATATGCGAGCAAAATCAAGCGAAGCTTTGGTCGGGAGGCGATCGCCTTTTTAAAGAGGCATCGCCTTTTGGGCAAGAGGCGACCCAAGATCACCACATCATGAAGGGGCGACACCCCTATAAAAAGGCGTCGCCTCTTTAACAAAGCACAACATATTACATTTTATTAACACTTAAGTAATCTTCTAAACAAACTCAATTGAGCAAAAATCGATGCAAATACATAAAATATACAATTAATACTTAATACTTCATGCAATCATGCTTCATGGATGACTCCAAATAAACACCAAACACAATAACAATCAAGAGAACTAAGAAATGAAGGTCTAAAGTGAAATGAAGAGTTTAAAGCTTAAAAATGAGAATCCTCACTGATTGAAGCAAGGTCAAGACTCCTAACTCAGCCCTCAGAGTTGATTTGATGATTTAAATGCTTGTGAATACAAGGTGAACCTTCTTTCTTCTCAAGGAAATCAATTAATAAGCTTCTTCTCTCCCTTCTTCACTTCTCCTTCCTGTTCTTTCTCTCTGGTTTTTTCCTAAAAAAAATACTCTCCCCTTTTTCTTTTTCTCCTCCCTCCTCCTTTCTAAACCCTTCCCTCTTCCTCTTTTAGTCTCTCCTCCATTCTCTTTTCCTATTCCCCATAAAAGATAAGACATCTCCTTTTTCATTGTTCCCTATGCACTCCCCTTTTTGCCATGCTTTTTGGCCTCAAAAATCAGTAATTTACGTTCAAATTGCAGAGGGGTGAGGTGGTGGGTCCATCCTTACTTCAAATATCAAAATTTGCATTTAATGAAGCTACAAGTGGGCAGTATAGAGGCGGCACCTCTACGAAGAAGCGTCGCCTCCTCTTCAAAATTGAGGCCTGACCAGCAAAAATGGGCCTTTTAGGGCCTTAAAAGGCTTGGGCTTGGATGGGTTTTGGGCTTAGATCTAGAGATTTTGGTGCGCTTAGGTTAGGTTTTGGGCTCTCAAGTCCTTTCCAAAGAATCTCTCGAGTTTTCCTTGCATTCAAAGCTTGTACTTACTCATCACTAGGCTTTCGTTGTGGGCCTCAAACCGAGAGTGTCCACAACTAGGATTTTCACTTTGTTATAATTTATCTACGTACAATACAATAATGAAAGGATTGGAAGGTTTTCAAAAGTAGACAACAATAGATGAAAAACTATGTTAGGCATGAGACATCTAAATTCATTATATATTATACTCTACGAGTGTAAATTGTTGAAGCAACTAAAATATTAAGTCATTAGTTTAGGTCTTGTAGTAAGAGCTTCATCACTTTTTTTTTTTTTTTTTTTTTTTCCAGATAAGAGACTTGATGAGTTGGAATATTTGTAAATTGCAAGCAATAAGTAGAAGATGAAAAAATCATCTTTTTCATATATATATATAAAAGTTAAAAAAAATTAAGTATATTATTAATTTGTTAATTATCATCATTCTTTATTTTTTATTTTTTTTAATAGTTTAGATATATTATTTCTTTAATAAATGAAAATTAATTCAATTAAATGAATGATAACATCAAAACTAAAATGACAACGTACCTCATTAAGAAGATGAAAAACAATTCACATAAGAGATGAAGCTCTTATCTTCAAAAAAAAAAAAAAAAAAAAAAGAGATGAAGCCCTTACTGCAAGGTCTATGCTAATGACTTGATACTTTATTTACTTTAACAAGTTACACTCGCATAGTATGATATATAATGAATTTAGATGCCTCATGTCTGATATAATTTTTCATATATTGTTGTCTACATTTATAAACTTTCCAACCCTCTTATTATTGTATTGTACGTGAATAAATTAAAATAAAGTGAACAGATTAGCATTTCATTACTTATATGTTTTTATGCATGACAAAAAATATAGAATCTTTTCATATGTGAATACATATAATTATGCTATTGACATTATTTGATATTGTAGAGATTTTTTTTCCTTCACTATTTCTTTTACCTTACACATGCATTATTTTACTATTTCTTTTTTCCTCTTCTATTAATTGATGTGTCTTATGCATGACAAAAAAATGTGTAGAATCTTATTGTTTGCATGTAAAGAGTTGGGAACTTTTTTTTCTATTTTTTGTCCAAATTATTTTATACATGTATTATTTTGGACTTAAATTATTGTAGAAGTGACAAAAACTTTTAATTTGTACTTTTTATCATTAAAAGATGAATGATAGAAAAATTATTAGAAAAGTAAATAATTGATTCACCAAGTCTATGTAAACTTTTTATTTATATGAATTGTGATCTTACCATTTTTTTCACTTAATATTAAATCGATATATCCATAAATATTTCAAATATTTTGATGATATATTCGATATGTCGTTATTTTCGTTATAAATTCTTTTGAGTAAAAAATATTTCCTTAAATACCGTAGATATTTTATGGTATTACGAAATTTCGTGTGAAATATTATTAAAATGATATAATTTTTCATTTTTATATCAAGACCCGTGGATATACAATATATCCATCAACATATAGATATTTAAATTCATGAATATCGGTAGTTTAAATGAAAAAATATAATTATTACAACATTGTTAATAATGTATTAATGACATAAATGTTTAAATTAATCGAACTAAAATAAATATAAAATAATAGACTATATATATATATATATGTAAGAAAACAAAAATTATATTTGTTTTTGTAAAATAATATAAAAAAATTATAAAAATGATTAAACTATTAAAAATCATTCATAACATATGGTTTCTTATCATCGTTTTAATTAAAATAAATTAATTTATTATTTTTTGGTATTATAAAATGGGATAGTGACTTGTCATAAAAAAAGTACAAGTAAAAAAAAAATATTGTAAAGCTATTTTTTTTCATTTTTTGAAAAAATAATATGACAAAAATATCTTTTATCGCATCAACAATTATAACCACGTGGGATGATTTGTGTTTACTTACTAAGGGTATGTAAAATATACCACCTTGATTCAAATCAAACCCCATGTGAGAGACTGACAAGAGGTGAATACCAATGTACTCTTTTCGTACATAAGTCTTGTCTTTTAGGGAACAGCCTCCACCAGATGTCATTTTCATCACATTTTATAAGGATAGGAGAATAACCATTTTTGCCCCTAAACAAATTTCTAACTCAATTATATTCAAAAAAGGTTTTGTTTAAGGAAAAGAAAAAACCATCGTCCAAGTAAGATACCCTACTTGAATAAGGGGTACAATTTTAATTTTAATTTTTTGAATTTTTAGTACGATTGAGGTATAAATTTATTCAAGGATAAATATGTTTCTTGATATGAATATTAGGGGTGTAAATGACATTTTCACATAAAATAATCTCTATTATTTAATTCATAAAAATTAAGATTCCCTCAATTCTCATCTGCATCACCATCATGGCCATGGTCAACCTCCACATTATCATTAATTCATGATCAAAAAGGAAAAAAGAAAATATGTAAAAAGGCTATCTTCAAAATCCCATACCTGAAGGATTGGTGGAGTACAACATAACAGTAGCTAGTTTGTGTTTGTGAGATAGATAGATAGATAGATAGATATGTCTAAGATACAAAAAAAAGATTCAAGATGTAATAATATTCATATGGTTTGTTTATTGTCATCCATATTTCTTAATATTTTATTTATTTCCAATTGGTGTTGTGTTAATAGAAGCGGTGTATGGAATAGATTGAGTTGGAGCAGAAGAGCAGCAGAAGAAGCTGAGGCTGTTGCTGCCATCTCATGCTCAGGCCATGGAAGAGTGTTCTTGGATGGGCAGATTCTTGATGGAAATCAATACCCAGTTTGTGAATGTAACACTTGCTATGAAGGTCCTGATTGCTCCCAGTTTCTCCCTTCTTGCCCTGCAAATGCTGATGGGTAATTATGTTGTATACACTTCTTTCACTTCAACATTGCATCTGCATGCAGAAACTATATATATATAAATATACTTGAGTTTATTTGTGAGCATTAAGAACTGTAACTTTATCTAATGTCAGCTTCACTTATTCATTAAATCAGCTTTGACATATATAAACTCAAACAAATTTCATGGAGATTTACCCTTTATTTAGTTCAATTCCATTAAGGAATTCATTTTATTTCCAAATGAATTTTGAATATAATTCATTTGCAAATGAATTCCAAATTCATTTGATCCAAACACATTTCATCAATAAGAATGAATTTAGTGTTAAGCAATTCCACAAAATTAAGAAGTTAGAATAATAAATGACTTTTACAAAGTTTTCATTTAAACTAAACGCACTCACTTGGATTTGCAAATGAATTCCGGAAAATTTTATAGAATTCATTTGAACCAAACACACTTTAAAGTTTAATTATGGATAACACATCAACTGCTAGTGCATTAGACCAAACCTCAAGAACATTACTAACTTACTTTTGGTAATATAATTAGTAATATTGTTCCTAAATTAATTTCAATTGAATTCTAATTATCTCGTCTTTCAAAATGAAAATAACTTTGTTTTACGATAATTAAATTTTAAAGTTTATATTATGTTATCAGCTTTCAATTTGTACGCAAAATAAAATTTTGTTGATTAATTAGATAATTACTATCAAAATTTTGTTTGTAGTTTCTATTTACACTTATAAAATGTTGTAACATTTACAAAATGACAATTTTGTGTAATGTTACAGTGGGGATCCATTATTCTTGGAGCCCTTCTGGATGAAGAATGCAGCTAGCAGTGCAATTGTAGTAGCAGGATGGCATCGAATGAGCTACACATTTGATGATAAAACTTTTATCTCAGCGGAGCTCGAAAGCCACATCCGAATGCTCCATGATGTTGTAGGAAATGCAGTAACAAAAGGGAAGTACATTGTTTTTGGTGCTGGCTCAGTGCAACTCCTTAATGCTGCAGTTCATTCATTATCCCCTCATAACTCCTCATCTCCTGCCAGAGTTGTAGCCTCCATCCCTTTTTACCCTGTGAGTAGTACTGTACTAGTGTAGTTTCTGCTCATTTCTTGAATTTACATTGCTGGCATTACTGTAATTATCATTCATTCTGAGGTATGATGTTAAAATCCTGACAGGCTTATGAGTTACAGACAGAGTTTTTCCGGTCCGTGGATTTCAGGTTTGAAGGGGATGCATCCCTGTGGAGAAACAATTCAGATACAAGTATGATTGAGTTTGTAACTTCACCAAACAACCCTGATGCAATGCTGAACAAGGCAATTCTTCAAGGATCTAATGCAAAAGCAATCTATGATCATGCGTACTATTGGCCGCATTTCACAGCAATTCCAGCTCCATCAGATGAAGATATGATGATATTTTCCATTTCCAAGCTCACTGGTCATGCTGGCTCCAGATTTGGGTAAGTAAGAGCAGAGCTACCAATTTCTTATAGGATCAGACCTGTACTGACCATGTTTGCTTTCCTTGTATGTTTTCAGGTGGGCAGTGATACAGGATGAGGCTGTCTATCAAAAAATGATAAAATATCTGCAACTTAATATAATGGGGGTTTCTCGAGACACTCAATTACGAGCCCTGAAGCTCCTGAAAGTAGTCCTTCAAGGAGGAGGAAATGCTATATTTGAATTCGGACACGAGACAATGAAAAAACGTTGGGAAAGATTGAGCAAGACTATATCCATGTCAACACGCTTCTCCCTCCAGAAAATACCACCCCAATACTGCATATTTTTCAAGAAAGTCAGAGGAGCTTCACCAGGTAAGAATCTGGAGTTAAAGATTGCAATACTTTTATTAGCAATTAGAGGAGGTTTTAGTTGTTTGAATTCTGTCAGGGAGTTTTGTAATGACCATGGAACTCTGTGTTAAATTCATTTCAGCTTATGGATGGCTGAAGTGTGAAAGAGAAGAAGATAAAGATTGCTATGCAGTACTTCAGAAAGCTAATATCACTGGTCGTAGAGCTAGCTTGTTTTATGTTGAGGATCGGTATGTGCGCCTCAGCCTCCTCAGAGGACAAGATGACTTTGATTTATTGATTCACAAGCTAAACCAACTAGTCTCCGAGGAAGATGGTCCCAAAAGCATTTGAAGAACGTAATTCACAAGCTAAGTTTGTGATCAAATGTTCTCTTTTCCCTCTATGTTAAGGTAAAAGAAGAAAGGAAACTCTACATGTGTACATACAAAGGTCATGTCTTATGACCTACCGTACTTATATTTTTGTATCATTTCAAGGGGTCATGTCTTATTGACCTGCATTACTTGTATTTCTGTATCATTTGAAGTGATCTCTTATCGACCTACAGTAAGTAGTTGTGTGTATTTCCGATGATTTGGAGTTCAATGTATAATATACAAATAACATTATTGGCAGTATTGCTTCTTTTCTTACTTCCCATGTTGCAATTCAATATTGTTTAATCATAGACACGAGATGGAACTACTTATAATAGAAATATGGCAGATTACCCGCCGAGGAAACAATGATTACTCAGAATCATGTATTGATGTTATATCGCTGTTTATGCCGAGTTCACGGTAAGAAACAAAATAGAAAGAATGTTTTCTTCGATGAGAAAGCATGTGCCAATCAGCAGAAGCTTTACAACAGATGAGCAAATGACAAACAAGTTTATATTTTTAATCTGATGTATACAACTGGGTTTCTATAAGTTACAGTGAGTGAGTGCCTCATACCGGAATTAACTTTTTTGGTATCTGTCTATGGTTTACAAGGTTCAATTTCATTCTCCTCACTAATTTAAAGCAGAAGAATGTTAAGATGATAATCAAAATAATATAAATTTCCAAGTGAAAACCCCAAAAATTTTCAAGTCCGATCTTGCCATCACAGCTGCATTCATATACACTTTTTAGAGTCCCCCCTGATGTGACTTCTGGATCAAGAATGAAGTCCACAGTCATAGCTGCTTCTCCTAACGAGATGCATGTGGTCTTTGATTTATAACCAGGCATAGAGGCCACAACTACGGACATTTTGCAAAGAAACCAAAGTTAACTCTGGAAAAATAACAAATATATGAAGTAATATTATAATTGAAAACACAACTAGAGAAAATGAGCTCTGATATATGGTGTTTTAATTTAAGGGTCCAAAACTTGTCACCAAAATGCAACACAAGCAAGCCAAATGGAATGCACCCAAAATTTTCATTAAAATTCTCCTAAGTCAAAAAATTGACGGTAAACTTGAAATATTCAGCAATATAAATGTACAAGAGACTGCTTTGAATTTACTTAAGTGTTACTATTTTGCTCACGCCATTGAGTATATTGGAATCAGAAAACAATCATGCAGTATAACATATTGTAAAATCATGTTGAATCATGACAAGGAAAATTTTAGTATATTATCGAGCAATAGAATGATCTAATTACTGAACAGAATACCATAAGGCCCACGCTCTATTACTTCATGTATAAAGGAAATGCTGAATGCCAGGTCAATGCTGTACACATGATTCCTGTGATTAGAAATTGTGTCTGCTTCATATTTCAACTTTACTTGGTGAAGCAGTTTCAATTGATAAACAATTAATTATTTTCTTATCCTTTAGGTCTTCTATTGTAAATGCCATGGAACATTTGTGTCTTGCCATGCAAGCAAATATATAGCTGTCAAACATATGCTACTGATCAGAAACGTATTAGATTAATCTTTCCATTTGACAGTGTTCATGATCCTTTCAATTACTTGCAATTGTTTTCATTTTTTCCCAGAATTACTAAACTTCAACCATGAGAAGAAACTTTAACGAAATTATCTGCACACAATATCTGATACCTTCATATCTTTCTCCAGGGGTAAGCAGGCGATGGTAATCAGCTAAGACTTTGCCAGCTTTAACCTGTCAAGAGTTTAAGAAGTAGTTAAAAATATGCCAGGCACAAAACATTACATCAGAGCACAGCTTTCTCAACTAACAGAGGAACATATCCAATTCAGAACTGAACTAGATATTAACAATACTAAAACCTTTAAGAGACTTTGGGAAAAGTGACGAAAATAAGAACCCATGCATGGTTGTAAACAAACCGTGTAATTTATTCCCTTGATTTGGATAGAGCCCGGCAGCGGCCTCCCTCTATCAGATGAAAAAATCCTTCCATGTATTCCTGTCTTTAAGAATATAAGTTGTATAAGTAAATGATGTGAAATTTCCTAAAAATCAATGACGAATATCTTTAAAATTACAAGTTAATTGCATAGGTAAATGAGCTGAACCATCCTAAAATTCAAATAGGTAAAATTTGGTGTGAAATATTTAAATTCAAATCCATAACACTAACGTTCCCATACCTAATCTAAAATACTTTTTTTTTTTTGGCAATAGAAGAATAACTTTATGAGAAGGATAACACAGGTATAGGGATATAGTGCCCTAAGATGCTTGTGCCTAGATATACAGAAACAAAACCCGAACTTCCATGACTATAAAAAGGGTTCTCCCACCACACTAGAAAGTTCAAAATTAGAAGCTCAGCTGATCATAACGAAGCCAAGGAATCAATTATCAACAATATTCTACCTTCACAATGCTCGCTACAAGGTTTAATAAACTCATCTTATTGTACTCCCAAAGTATAGAAAGCTGTCCATAAATGGAATAAGAGATTAGTCAACTAAATAATTACAGGATAAAAGAGAGTAAAACCGGAAAGAACAGAATGCACTGATAATTAAAAGAAACACAGTTTGAATGGAATTCAAACCTCATTAGCATTAGGCCATTTGTTGTCACTAAGCTCCAAGGTTAACTCAAAACAACCAGCATGTATATAGTTCCAGTCTTGCATTCCACCATATATTGGGTACCTATAGCCAGCATTGATTTGGTAACGTCTGATAAGTATGAAGAAGAAAACAAAAAATGGAAATTCAAAGAGGAAAAATTTAGCAGCCTTAAGTAATATTCCTAACTATATGCACTTCACATCAGAATCTAAGAAACAAATAGTTCAGAATTGCTGTACCAATATGCTCCATTTGTAATTCCTCCAGGAAATTCTGTGCTCAAAGACATGTTATGGTGAGAACGGCTATATATGCTTGCCATGAACCGGAATGTATCATCATCAGGACATGAATAGTAGTATTTCCTGAAATTGTTTCATGTAAGATAAGCTAAGTGCATAGCATAGATGAAAATCCTCTGAGGTGACTCAGCAAATTACTTAATAGCTTCCAAGTATCATATTCAACTGTTTATAGAAAACAAAAAAGACGAAAACAATAAATCATGTGACACTATAGCAATGCCTGATAAGTGAGAACTAGCATCCAGGGGGCTATATGTTCTTTGGCTGTAGAAGAAAATAATGTGGCTAAATCAGCTCTGCATATAATAGAAATAATGTAATGGGTGATGCCTAGGCAACGATAAACAATCATCCTGAAGTATATAAGAGCAACAAAAGGAAAGAATTGCTCCAAACTAAATCATGCCAACGGTATAATGCTATAAACAGAATACAAAGAACAAGCCACTAAATAGATGAGTATTTAATGGCAAAATGATAAACACAGAGCAACAATATGAGCAAAAATGCAAAGGGCTTTGGTTAGGCCTGGATCCTTGGTCAGCATTCAGTGTTCCCCAAAAGAGACAAGACAAGACTATAATACAACTACGAACAAATGGCAGGATATAACATCCAATGGACCCAAGAAAATCTTTTTTTTTTCCCACATAATAAAATTGTTTTTCACATATATAAATACAAGGACTTAAAACTGAAATGCAAAGAAGGATCAGGTACAAATATGAGCAATGGTTTTGAAGGCATGCCATTAATACAGATAATTACCTTTTATCTTCAGTACCATCCCAAGGATAATTTGCAACAAGTGCTCCCTGTGGATACAAGTAGTCATGATTGAGAAATATCCATTAAGCAATATGTAATTCAAGACCCTAAACTTATTAACAAACTACTAGAGCATGTAAAAACCCAATAAACAAAGTCAGATCACATCTTCTGAATCAGCAGGAATGATCTACGCAAGTCAATTCAGAAAGGAACAATAGGTACAACCATGTTTAAGTCAAGAAAAATGCACAAATTTTGGATTTCGCTCGAGCAAAATGCCACTTCATCACTTGGGGCATATCTTGTATGGGAATGAGAAAATGTGTTGGTTTGCCACATACAAGTACCCTTTGTTACATCGGTTTAATTTCTATTTTCATCTGAAGAAGAATGTCCTGATAAACTAGAGAGAAAAAATTATGTGGAAGCAAAAGAGAACAATTCAACATAGCAGAGAGCACTCCATCTCATAGAATCTTAAAATTGATAGTATTCTTTTCTACACATGTTTGAAATTAGAAATTAAATGTTAAAAAGGCAGAGACAACATACATGTGCCTAGTGTGTCGCAAAATGATTTTGCATTGCTAGGATTAACCAGAAATGTAAAATGAAAACGAATCATTTGATATCAGATGAATATGGCCTTCATGTACTTCTACTAAGCAAATAGCATGAGAAAGATGAAGCCTTACCCCGTGCAAACTGGCAGATGCTGTGAATTCAATCTCTCTTAACCAATTCATAACTGCTCTTGTTTCAGGTTGACGCACGTCTATGTCATTATTCATATGAAAGAACTGACAATGTTTTGGTGGTCAATAGCGATTTATCATCAGATTTCAAGAAAGGCATAGTAGTACAATCAATCAAGTCCAGAAATAAAATCTTACTAAAGTTCAATCAGTGTATCAGAAAGAGAAATTCACTAAAATATCCCATTTTGCAGAAAAAAATGCAGATTCTATAATATTGAATCTATACTACATTATTTAATTCAAGCTCTGAATAAATTGAGTAAATATGATGATTTCTGGAGGATTATAAGACCATGCAAAATCCATCTTGATACAAATTACAGACTTCAATCTTCCTAAAGATGCAGGATTATGCCTGAAACTCTTCAAAAACATATCTGTTAAATTAAAATTTATAGTCAATTCCAAACAAATATTCAGCAGTGGTGTGAATCTCAAACTACTTTCTTCATTCCTTCCCATTTTCCAGTCTATCTTCTTTGATAACAATAGGAGTACAAGCAAAGAACTTCCATGAAAATAATGAAAATGATAAATTCCAAAAAAAACTGAGATAGCCATAAATTCCAAATAAGTGTTCTTACATTTACACAAGAATCCATGTCACTACAATTCTTAAGTGACCCAAACTCTTGTGATTTAAATAAGATATGCAAACTATAGCAAATCCTGAATGCTAAAACTAATTTCTCACCATAAATAGTTTCATTGTTTGCAACTCTCAATTCAATTATGAATAAAATTAAAGTAAAACTAACAACAAGATGATACCTGATCAGGAAAATCTCTATTTAGATCAATATTGTTTGCATTGCCACGTCTCCTCAATGAAAATCCATCAGGATTCATTGATGGAAGAATATGAAGATGAACATTTTCTACTATCAGTTTGGCCTGTAGCGGTACAAATGAAGATTTCAACAAAAATGCTTATTATGGCGAAATATTTCAGTGCATAAAATTATCAACTGGTGTTTACAATAATAGAAAACCATAAAAAACTATACCATTTAGATTTAATTTGCTAAAAGAATTGGATGAAAAAGGTGATAGTCTAAATAAATGTTTGTAAACCAATGTATAGCTAGTAAAGAAGAAGCAAATTCTTGATCTAGTGAAGCAGAGAAAAAGGGGCACCAGAAAACATTTGTTAAATGAAATATGGATGGGCAGGCATATGGACAAATATTATGTTGCAATAACTAACTGGGATCTTTTAATGGTATTTAAGCTGGATTCATTTGACACAAGAAAAATGATCTACTATAGTGTTCCTTTGAAAGAACCATGAGTGTACAGAAGAGAAAGTGAAAAAGTAGACAACATTTGTAAAAGTTCTAGTTCAACTATAGTCTACAGAAAATACAAGTATATGAAATCAGCATCATGGAGCAACCAAATATCCAAAAAGTTAGGAGCACAATGCTGAAAAGTGAAAACAAAGGAGCAAAGTGATGCTATTATAGAAGTAAACGAAATAAACTGAAGAAGGCACACGATTCATTTGAAGCATAATGAAGAGAAAGTACCAAGGGATCCTTCATATAGTTATCGCATATCCAATTAGCAAGAACTATAAGAAGCTCACGACCAACAGGTTCATCTCCATGCACATTTCCAATATACTGCAAAATTAAGCAATCAGATACCACACTGAAATGAATATTATGAGAAAAAAAAATGTATTTACATCACTTCCAAATAAAAGAAACTTCAATCTCTATATCTACAAAAAGAATTGACATTTCCAAATTAAAGTTATAACAGAAAAGAGAAAAAAAGAGAGATGACCAACCAACGAAATCCTTGAATTTTTAACAGCTGAAGGTCTCAACATATATATTTAATAGTCAAGCATCTATGCCTTTTAACACACCATAACTAAATCAAAGTTGGATGAAGTTCCCTAATGTAGTATCCAATCAGCACACAGTATAATATCTGTGCATATTTAATAGCACTTGCAGTTGTCACTCAGAATATCGGTGTTTGACCAGTTTCAAATATCTATCGAGGTGCTAAGTGGTTCACCCAGATTCCAGAATACAAAACTCATGAACAGCTTAGCAATTCACATAGCGAATCCAGAAGCAAATAACTATATTCCTTATTTACATATTTTCTCCTTGCCAAAACGTTGCACAATAAACTATATCAACCAGGTAATTATCCTTATCATACTTCAATCTAGTTAAAAGAAGAGAAAGGAATTTGATCATTAAGTTCATATAAACAGCCTAGTATTAAAATTAAAGTTTAAACATTACGACACATCAAAAGAACACAAAATCAGAATGAAAAAATAAAATAAAGTCATGCAATTGTACGAACAAGAAAAGGGTCCATGAATCACCTTAAATGCAGGTTCAGGCTCTTCCTCTCCAGGTTTGTCAGAAATCTCAATAACCCACTACAAGTAATATAACCAAAAAGGTGAATTTCAGAAGGAAACAAATTTAAAAAAAGAAAAAAAAAAGAGACATTAAAAATTGGAGAAAAGAGAGAAAAAGTGAAGTAACTAACATGATAAGAGATGAAGGCATTACCAGTGGAACACCATTCACACTCTTTCCAACACTGACATTTACCAATCCCAAGAAAAATCCCTCAAAGAGAGAATTTAAGACCAAAAAAAAGAAAAAAATTAGCATAAATCAAGCTAAAAATAAAGAATAAAAAAAATCAAACTGATATATATACTAGTAAAGAATGATAATCACCTATAAATCCTAGAAATGTTACTGCATCTATTCCCAAATTCCTTGACAGCCTTTTCAAGATCAGAGTTAGTCAAATAACCACGCGCCTTATCAACACTGAACAAAACAGAACCCACACAAAATTCATCATTACAGTTAATAACCAATCAATCGATCAATCATCGGTATAATAATGATAATGTTTACCTATCTCGAGAATGATTATTATGATTCTCCTGAACTAGAAACCGCCTGGAGGAGGAGGAGGATTCCTCATGATTACTACTGCTACCGTTGTTGATACCTGTAACAATAAAACCAAAAAAAAAAAATTGATCAACGACCGTTGTCAAGTCAAACAAGGTGAAAAAGTCAACGATCATCTAAAAAAACTGGAAAAAAAGGGTACCTGAAGAAGGAAGAGAGGAGAGCTCTCCGCCTCTAGAAATGGAGACAGGGAGGAGAGAGGAAGAAACGATGAGAATCAGAAGTTTCACAGAGTACGATTTTTCCATTTTTCTGGTTTAGATCTCATATCATCGCACTGCAATGGATTTGGAATTTGATTGATTGATTTTTTTTTTTTTTTGAACGTTGAATCAGGGATAAGCAGAGGAAAAAGGAGGAAGACGAAGATCGCACTGGCGCACGTGACTTATATGAAAACGACGCCGTTTCTCAAGGAATCATATTGTGCGCTCGAGCTCCACAAAACCAAATTAAATTGATCCAATCTGAAAATTGTGGTTTAGACGGTTAATGATTGGTTATGGTTTGAAATTCTTTTAAATCAAATTTTTAGTTTGATTATGGTTTAAAAGAAATGAAAATCCAATAATTAAAAGCAAACTAAACCGATAATATAATAATATATATATATTTTTCATAGTTGTAGAATATTTTTGATTGCTATTTTAAAACTTAAGGATTTTATTAAAAAGTAGATATTATTATAATTTTATTATTATTATAAATAATAAATATATAATATAAATTTTGCATTTTGTTATATATATATATATATATATATATATTAAATACTGAGCTTCCTGCAATTTCTCTTTATTCAACATTTTTTTTATTTTGGCTGATGTGAGGAAGATGAGTTCCAATCTACTTTTACCTTTAAAAAATATTAAAAAAATTATAATTTTCATAATATTTGAATATTTGAGAGGAATGTGAGTTTTAATCTACTACTATCTTTTGGTTAATATTATCATCAAACAGTCCTATTACTTCATATGTATATGAATTTTTAACATCTTTACATGTTCATGAATTTTTTTGTTCCAAAGTTTAAAACTTTTGATGGGTGATTGTTGTTTAAACCAGGTGAACGAGTTATAATGTATCTTCAATTGATAAGGTGTACACCATAATGATATGTTGTTTTTGATTTCTGTGTTTGTTTCATTGTTATAGTTGTTAGCTTTTGTGGGTTCTTAAGATATTTTCTTAAATTTTATTTTTTTAAATTTGAAGTGTTTCCTCTTATAGACTACTCTGGGAAAAAATTCTCCTTTTACAGCGAGCAACTGGAAGTTGCCATCTTCGTGGAGTTTCAAAAGTCGTGCGGAGAGGGATATATATATATATATAAAATTTCTGTTGATTCCGTGGAGCAAACATCAGTATTCACTTATTATGAGACAAAAGAGAAAGAAGAAAAAGAGAATGTCAATATGATTTAGTAAGGATTCATCTGGGGATGCTCTTGATCTTCCTGAAGGTGCTGTGATTCTAAATATGGCAGGTATTCTTAGCATCACGGAGTTGTAATTTACAAGTGATTCACAAATTGTCCTTCCATTGGATCAACGTCATAAAATGAATAGTGTTCTATCAACCATGCAGCGGAGATTAGTCAAAGCAAAGACAGACATGAAGGACCTTATTACAAGGTTGAATCAAGAAATAGCTGTGAAAGATTACCTCACAACAAAGGTGTGCCATTCTAAAATCAAGAATACTTTCCACATATAACACACTGCCCTTTAGGGTACTTTTTACTGAGTGAGAGCTTTTATGTAGACAGATTATGTTTTTGACATAATTTAAGTAATAAAAAGTATTAGATCAGAATGAAAATCTCTCACCATCACCTCGCTACCGCCAACCTTCTCAAGATTTCTGATCATTAAACACTCGTTGAACAACGTTCTCATCATCTTGAACTACCCAAGCCACAAAGACATGTTCTCCGTTCTAGCCAAAACACCTCCTGAATCACCAAAAAACCCAGCAAAGCCATCTTACACTATGGCCATCTCCTCCCACAACCCACCTCTTATTTCACCTGAAGACACCTCAATCATAAACAAAGGCTGCTACATAGCGATAAAAATTAACCAACAGCTCTACGGACAGCAGCTCTTGGCCTATCAACATGCACTCATTGCTAGAGTTATCCTGACGAGCCTTAGAAGCTAACAAATTTGAAGAAAAAGTTAGCAATAGTGTGGGACATTTCTGACATGTGGAAACTCATTTCACTGGGACGAGCTTATTACCATGTCATTCTGAGCTCTCATGCAGAAAAGAATTCAGTTTGGAGTAGAGGTGCGGTATCTTTGAAACCCGGAGTCTTGTGTCTTCAGCATTGGAAGCCAGACTTCGACCTATCATCTCAAAAATCTACACATGCTCAACTGTGGGTTCGTCTCTACAAACTCCCATAGGAGTATTGGCATCCTCAAATTCTCGCCTCCATTGCTAAAGGCATCGGTGTCCCCCTGAAGTTTGATAATAACACTGCTCACGGTGAGTTCGGACATTATGCAAGAGTCTTGATTGATATAGATTTATCCTCCTCTTTACCAGAAACTCTTCTAATTGAGAGAATTGGCAAGAGTTTTTTCATATATGTTACCTATGAAAACCTACCCTCATTTTGCCATAGCTATTCCAACATCGGCCATCTCTCCCAAGATTGCAGAATTGGCAAGAAATTATCCATTGTTGTTATCCCTCATAAACCCAATAAGATGGTTGAGTTAAAGTCTGGCCGAAAACCTAAAACCACATCTGAAATCCCCATTACTAATGCTTTCCAAGTTCTGAATTCTAAATTAACAGAGAATGATACCATGATCCAAAGTCATAAAGAAATGAATGACCAAAAAGATCAGGGAGGTACTCCACTCGAAGGCAGACCAACCATTCCTTTGGCTGAAATTCATGTAGATGTTCATGAACAAATTTCCAATGACGCTACCATGGATTCAGTTCAGCACCATGTCGTCCACCTCTCCGTTGATAGGGTCCCACACATACCAGCTGATGAAATGCCAAAGCAAGTTGACAACGTGGATTGCACTAACTGTCAGAATGCAGATGATGTTGCCCAGGCAGAAATACTGAACACGCACCAACATAAAATATTTTAAAGTCCATGAATGTGGAGCAAACTTCCAGCCAAAACGCAATTTCTCGTGGTCACAAAGTGGTCCCTGTAAAGTTAGTGGAGCAACAAGAGCATGGGATTAATTCATGGGCAGTGGATTCACATTATGCTGCTAACACATCTGATGATTTAGTTGTAAAAGAGTTGCGACAGCCAGAAGAAATTTATTTTAATGCTATGAATGTTGCCCACCACGTGAAAAATACAAACAATACAACTAGTGAGCCTAACACATCCGAAGGTAAAAAATTAAAATTATCTTGGGCAGATGACTCTGAACCAGATGGGACAAAACTAAGGAAAAAAACTCTTCAATGCCTCAGAAAAACAAAGCTCCTTTGTAAAAAAGAGTGGTCTGGAAGCCTAAAAAATTAAATATATGAAGATTCTATTATGGAAATGTCGAGGTATGGGTAACCACTCTACCCAATGAATTCTTTTATTCTTTTGTCAACGTTATTCTCCAGATTTTGTCTGCTTAGCCGAACCTATGGTGCATTTTTCTTCAATTTCTAATTCATTTTAGGATAGACTGAATCTTCAATTTATTGCCAATAATAATCGGCCCATGCCTTCTCTTTGGGTTTTCGGTGAAAGTAGCTTTCTTCCAACTTCCTCTACTCATATTCATGATCAATACATTACCATTGATGTTACAGTTGCTAATGCCATACAAAGAATTTTTTTTTTATTTATGGCAGTGTGTGGAGCAATAGGTGCATGCAACTCTGATATGACCTTTATAATTTATCTAGCAATTTTAATGCAAGTTGGTGTGTGTAAGGTGATTTTAATGCAGTCCTTGGCTCTCATGAGAAAACTGGCAAAGCCCCCCTGCTAGTTCTTGCCGTGACTTCCGTACCTTTATTGATGATTGTCTTATATCTGACATTCCATCTCAGGGTGCAGAATATACTTGGAGTAATGGCAGATACAACATGAATCAGGTTGAAAGCTGTCTTGATAAAGCTCTCGGCAATATCCACTTTTTTAACTAATGGCAAGAGATTTCATGTTCCGTTCTACCTCGCCATCAGTCAGATCATTCTCCTCTCCTTTTGAATTGTAATTTATTTGAAAGTGTTGTTTCCAGATTTCAATTTCTCTCAATGTAGGTTACCCACCCTGGATTGCGGGATTTTATTGTAGCTTCTTGGTCTGAACCTGTGAACAACCTTCCTCTAATGCAATCCCTCTCGGCCAAGCTGAAAAGGCTTAAAGGCGCTCTACGACACTGGAATAAACATATCTTTGGGCATTTGGATAATAATATTCACTGAGCTTCTATCAATCTTCAAACCATTCAGACAAAATTTTCTCATCAAGGCCTTACTGATGATCGTCAAAAGCAGGAAATTGATGCTCATGAGACCTTAGAATTATCTCTCAAACAACAGGAGATTTACTTTAAAGAGAGATGCCAAAATAAATGTCTGGCAGTTGGTGATAGAAATTCAGCTTTCTTTCACCAGCATTTGGCTAGGAAGAAAGCTAGAAGAGGCATTTACCAACTTCAGATTAGTGGGCAACTTACTGATGATAAATAATCTATTGCTAGTCATATTGTGGATTATTTTCAAACTTTATTTCGAGCGGATTCTACTGTCTCTTCTAATATTCATCTGATTTGGTCTATAGTCCCACCTTTGGTTACTGATGAAGAAAATGAGGTTTTGCTTTGGTGTCCCTCCATTAATGAGATAAAAAGCTACTATGTTTCGTATGGATGTTAACAGTGCCCCAGGCCCAAATGGGTTCACTAGAATTTTTTATCAGACTTACTGGGATGTAATTCAAAAGGATGTTTATGTTGCAGTCCAAAGCTTCTTCTAATCAGGAACTGTCACTTCAGGTATGAATTCCAACTTTATGGTTTTAATCCCGAAAGTGACAAATGCTATTGCTATTGATCAATTTTGCCCTATTGTTCTTAGCAATTTTAGCTTCAAAATTATTACTAAAATTCTTATTGAGCGTCTTTCTTTTATAGCTACAAGGATTATTTCATGTAATCAATTTGGCTTCCTAAAGCATCGCAACATCTCCGACTGCATATCGGGTGCTTGTGAAGGAATTAATCTCCTTAAAAAATCTTGTTTTGGAGGCAATATGTCAATAAAAATCAACATTAGGAAGGCTTTTGACACTCTTGATTGGAATTTCATTGTAGATGTATTAAAGGCTTTTAAATTCTCTTTTCATTTCAGAGATTGGATTATCTCTTTGTTTTTATCAGCTCGCCTTTCAATTCTGATTAATGGAAACATCACTAGTTATTTCCCCTGCTCTAGAGGTGTTCGCTAAGGGGATCCCTTCTCTCCCCTTCTTTTCTGTCTGGTGGAAGACTTCCTAAGTAGGTTGTTATCTCATAAAGCTAATTCGGGTGCAATTCAACCTATGATGTACACAAGGAACTCTTTTTTTCCTACATATTTTCTTTATGTTGATGATATCTTGTTATTTGCTAAGGCATCACTTCATAACGTCCATGCAATAAATGAGGCATTCCAGTGCTATGCCAAAATGTCGGGACAGGTAGTTAATTGGGCAAAGTCAGAAATATTTTATGGTGCTACTATTTTTTATAGATGAATTTCCAGATTCCAAACCGTTACTGGTATGATGAAAGATTCATTACCTTTTACCTATTTAGGTGTCCCCTTGTTTGCTGGTGCTCCAAAGAGAAAATGGTTGCAACATCTTGCAGATAAAATTTGTGATAAATTTACAAAATGGAAAGGCAAATCTTTATCTATGGCTAACCGTTTAACACTTATCAATTATGTTATCACCAGTTCTTTGCTTCACTCATTTGTTATTTATAGGTGGCCTATGTCTCTGATTAAACTCAAGGAACATTGAAAGAGGAACTTCTTATGGTTAGGATCGATTGATGAAAAGAAGCTTGTTACTTTTCCTTGGAACGTTTGTTGCTTGCCATTGAATGAGGGAGGTCTAGGAATTAAGCCGCTATCAACTCTTAATGACACCATGCTTAGTAAAACTGCATGGAATCTTATTGTTTCATACTCTTATCCTATGACTATTTTCAGAAGATGTTTTCTTCATCCTTCGGGTATTGGGAGAGATGCTTATTTTCGATCTTCCATCTGGTCCTCCATCAAAAACATTTATTCAGCTTTTCATTTGGAAATTCAATAGTACATGGGGAGGTATAATACGCTGAATTTCTGGACTGATGAATGGATTTGGCCTACAATTTCTAATCAACTAGGGATTTTAACTAAGGAGCAAGCTAGGTTGACTGACACTGTTGATTCTTTTCTAGTAAACAACTCATGGAACCTTCAACATATCAGGAATGAGGATGTTAAAGCCTCATTATGGCAGTTTCTACCATTAATGTTGATCACGACACTTGTGTTTGGACAAAAGTCACAGATGATATTCTTTCGGTTAAGAGGATGTATAATTGTCTTCACTCTTTGAGACCTATGGTGGCATGGCACTCTTTTATTTGGAAAGAATTCCTTCCCCCCTCTTGCTCTTTAATTTGCTTGC
>CATIWM010574660.1:0-23608 GCA_949671775.1 Mallotus repandus
GGAAGCTTAATTTTTCTGTCTTGATGGCCAATTTGAACCATACTTTATGTTGCTTGATTTTGTTGACAGCTTGACTATGGTAGAATGTTTTTGACGTTTCTCCTTCTATATATATCCAATTGATGTGAAATCAATTGAAAATTAATCTAGACTTATAAATCAATTGATATGGAGAATATGACTTTGATGTTCATAACGTGAAATTTTTGGTATATTTTTGAATTTGCACTGTCAATTTTGCCATGTTGAAATATGGTATATTTCGGTATATTTTGGTATAGTATTATTTTTCTATTTATTGTGGGGGAGATTTTAAATTGATTTATGGAGTGATATGTGATGTATTTAGTTGATCATGAGTTGAATAAAGTGTTATGACAGTGTGGTGAACTCTTGATATATATGTAAATATAAGAAATATGATTGGATGAATATGAGAACGCAATGCTACTTGTGAATGAGGCAGGGTTGTGTGCGATATGGATTCCCCTTTATATGGCGTAAAACGGCTTAAAAAAAAGAAATAAAAAAATACAGTTGGAAAAAGATTATGGCAGGGCTGTGTGCATATGGGGATCCAAGAATTATTAAAATAAATTGAATCACTTGTAATTCACAAGTACATTGTTGTCCAATAGAAAACATTATGATTATGGCAATGTTGTGTGCATTATGGAATCCCTTTGATAAGCCATATAAAGGTTAAAGAAATATGTAGTACAAGATTACTATACTACTATTACTATGTATATACTATAAATTATAGTTAAACATTGAATGGATTGATAATTGATAATACTACATACTTGAATGTGCTATTTTTCATAGAATATTATGTTATTCATTTGCTGAGTTGCACGGTCACTCCTCTGTAATATTTTTTCAGGATTAGAAGAACTGTAATATGTATTGAAGAAACATTTGTATCAATTATATTAGCATTGTGTTAGGTGGGTCAGCAGGGGGATCATTCTCAGGGTTTTGAGCATGACGTACTTAATAAATTTAATTATGTTGTAACAAGGGCAGTGTATTGTATATGTATAACACATAAAAAAATATGAGCTACTTGATATTGTAAGCTCTTTTTGTGTAATATGTATTACTTATATATATATAAGGGTGATGTATATATTGACATGTGATCTAAAGTTAGTTTTTAATAGATATGTTATGTATTAGTCACATGTATACAATGCATGTTTGGCATCCTTAACAGGTGTCACAATCAATACCAGAATACTTCTTCATGCTCGGGAATTTGTATTTCGGGGCAATGGTTCTTCCTCTAAATCTAAGTCTGCATCTAAGTCGGCAACGTTAGGATTGAGCCCATGCTTTTTCATCGTAATTTGCAGCTGATCCATTTGCCTCTTCATATCTTTCATCCATTCTGACTCAATTGGGTCTACTGGTGCTTTTAGTTTTTCTTTTACAGGCTCACCAAGAACAATTTTGGTTTTAGAGTCTTTTTCATTAGAGGGCATCTTCCCTACCTATCTCAGCAAACATGTCCCTAATCAGTTGTCTTATGTCATCCCCAATCTCTTTTGGAAGTTCTCTCTTAAAAGATTCAACATCAAAATTGGAGGGTCCGACCATTCTGCTCCTTTGTAATAAGGTCTCAATTATTTGATTGGATCCTTGATATTAGTGGGCTAAATCACCTCTAATCTACTTCCAAACAAAAATAAGTTCATAGCCAAGAAAGAGGCATTTTTTTTAGAAATTACTATGAATGTCATGTATGCATGAAACACATATCATTTATTTACAAGCACAAACAATTCATATAGCGACGCCTTCCAACCTTATTTCTCCTATACACGTATTTAATGGCGAGTTTCTTGTCCTAGGATTTTTGGTTTGGGCTTTGATTATCAATGGGGGATAACAAAATCGATGTATACAAGACAACTCTCAAGACAATACAAATAAGTAGCAATTCCTTTGAATAAATCCAAAGTCCACTTTAACGGACTATAGTAGGCATTAAAGGCCTAACTTGACATAGTCCATTTACGATGGGTTTGGGCTTTATTTTAAGGATTACTATATGGCATAAAACACATGCATTTGGGAAAAACCCGAGGGAAATTACTAGGTCGTTACACGAGCTGAGTCTCGAGTAATAAGCTTTGGCTCCCATAGTTATATGCGTCCATTACGTCTCCCTACTCAACGGTCCATGCGACGTGGATAAGTACGTGCTATGAGTGATAATAATCAATACTCCACCACCAGGTTTGAGTGAAACACAAGCAGCAGAGGAATGACTATTATCAGTTTATTGGGGATTGTGTGCACATTATGTGGGAATGTGTAATGGATGTAGGAAATACAAAGAAAATAAGAAAATAATCAAATATGATAAAATATAAAACACTAGAGTCAGTTTCTCTATCCCTAGTAGAGTCGCCACTGTAGACAACAGGGTTTAGTGCCCGCCCAAGTGTTTGGCGACCATGGCATTGTGTGAGCTCGAGGCCTACTGGAAATACATAATAGGCTTGTGGCCTAAAATGGAGATGGAGTCGCCACCCGGATGAAAGCTGAGACATACTGTACAACAACTGGATTCTACAGAGGTTCCCAGAAGCCGTCATCAGAGATCAGATTCGAAAACTAGGTATGGGCTTTTGGAATGCCCATGCAACCTTACGGTTGGTCTCCATTCGTGTTTTGTAATTTATCACTTTTAATTATTAATTTATTTCCTTATTAACATGCGAATTAATTCTCGATTAACGCTTCAATTTTATTTTTAAGTCCAAATTTGTACATTAATCTATTTTCATGCTTACAGACCCAAGATCAACCATAAATAATTCACGAAAATACATTTAAAGAAATGGGGGGAAAGGATTAGGGATTACAACTTGTTGCCCAATTAAAATAACAGTAAACATAAACAACAAGATAAATAAAGTCTAGCTGTTAGGAGATCAATAACTTGGATGATTAAGAATCATCCTGAAATTCTTGCAAAACTTAAAACATCAATCTCTCCCACAAAGTTAAAACTCTACAAAAGATATTTAACTTGTTAGCTTTACATAAAATGAAAATAAATGCTTATTTAACCAAAAATAAACTTGATCAGACCCAATAACATGATAATTGCATAAAAATGGAAATATATCTTAAAATAAATATATATAAGCTATAAAATATGCGAGACAAACGTATAAAATTGAAGCCAATTCAAGAGTGATTCTTATGATGAGGTGTCACCTTTACGTATAGATGTCGCCTCTTCACAAAGAGGTGTTGCCTCTTTGACAGCTGCTACAACAACTTTACAAGTTGCTTAAATCTTAAGTAAATCTAAACTAGATGCAAGTAAGTGAAAACTTACAACGATTATGCAAGTAAGTGAAAACTTACAATGATTATTTAATAATTTACACGATCATATCATAAACATAACATCAAATGAAAAATAAACACAAAACAAACAAGAAAAGTAAAGAAAGAGAGTTTTATATTAAATCAAGAACTTAAAGCTTGAAAATGAAAACTCTTACTAACTTAAACAAGTTTTAAGCTCTTAACTTAACCCTCAGAGACTAGTTTGTTGATTCAATCCTTATGAATGCAAGAACTCCTTCGTTCCTCCTTAAGAAAATGGATTCTTAGGCTAAAACTCTTTCTTTTTCTCTTCTTTTCTTCTTTTCTCTCTATTTTTCTATCAAAAATATTTTTTCTTTTTGTTAAAACCAACCTTGTCCAAAAAATAGCCAACCTCCTTTCTAAAATCTGCTAAGCCTCTACTTAAACCTCTATTCCTTTGCCTTTTCCGATTCCCAAAAATCAAGACAAGACACTCCCTTTTCATTTCTCATCATGAGCACCTCTTTTCTAGCCTTATTTCTGCCTCAAAAGTCTTATTTTCATGTCATATCTTCATATTAGTGATATGTGGGTCCATACCCATGTGTAATGTGACAAAAAATGGCGTTTAATACTGCATAGGTTGGCTGTGAAGAGGCATCGCCTCGTTTCAAAAGGCGATCGCCTAGTTGGCCCTGACAACTACTTCTATATTTGGACCAGAGAGGGCTTTGGGCTTAGGTTTCCGGGCTCAGCCTTGGGCTTCATGTGGATGGAAATTTGGGGCTTTCGGGTCCATTTTAAAGAAGATTTTGAGTTTCTCTTGCATTCAAATTTCGTTCTACCTCATTATCGGGCTTTCATTGCAGGCTGGTCAAATTGAGTGTGTCTTCAGATAGTCTAATAATATAGTTTATCTTTAGCATAAACAAAGGAAAACTAATTTATTATTATTATTATTATTATTACTATTGGTCAAAGACATACCTAGCCTCTGAACTTGTAGTGAAAATTCCATTGGCTCCATATACTTAAAGTTTGATTTTATAGAATCTTCAATTTGTGAAATTTGACCTTATAGACATCTCAACTTGTAAATTTTATATTCTTTAAACACCTCCGTGTTTTGCTCCACTTTCCTTAACTAAAAAAATTTTCTTTTGATCCTCATAATTCTTATAAATTATCATTTTGATCCTCTCATTTTTTAACATTCTTTTATTATTTTAAGGTATAATTATTATTAATATTATTAATTATTTACACTTATATATTCTTAGTATATTAAAATTAGAATGACAAATATATTTTTTATTTTTAATATTTAGATATTTAATTTTAAAATGAAAAATATTTTATTTACATGCATAGACTTGAATAATGTATATTGAAAAGTAAAATAAAAACTTGTATCCTTTTAAATAGTTTTATTGATTATTTAGTTAATTTTTAAAATTTTTTAATTTAAAGTACAAAATTTATTATATTTATAAATATAATGTAGTCTTCAAATATTATTAATTTTATTTTTTTATTTATAGTTATAATTTAAAAATTATTAGATTATAAATAGTTTAATATGAGATATACCAGTTCTACACAAGTAAATAACAAAATAAATAATCAATAATTAATTAATCGGTCAAATGATAGATGAAAATATGATTTACATGATCTATAACTTTATGAATATCAAAATATTTTAAAATCTTTTGGAATTATTAATTGTTAATTAGAATAAAATGTTTATGAATAAAAATATAGATTAATAATTATCATTTTGAGGTTATTAACTTAATTAAGAGAAATTAACAATTTAAAAGTATTTTTATTCATAGTAATTATTTAAATTTGAGTTATAAATTTTCAATATAACTTTATAATATTCACTTATTTTAATTAAAATTAAAAATATTTTATTTATACATATAGTTTTGAATAATGTCGATTTAATATTAAAATAAAATTTACATTTATATAATCAACCTTTGTCAATTATTTTATTATTAATTTTAAATTTTTATAATTTACAGTGTAGAATTTATAATATTTTATAAATTTATTATTGTTATAATGTGCATTTTTTTTATGATTTTATAAATATTAGGATAATTTTAAATTTTTGTTTAAGTTATTTTAATTTTATTTTAAATTAACTTATTTATTTTTAAAAAAGTTGTAAATAATATTTTTATTATTTTAGTAGATTATAATAAATTTAATTGAACTAGAAAGTATATGTTTAAATAATTTTTTTGTGTACAGTAATCAATTTGACCAAATTTAAGGACTAAAAAGAAATTTGTCAATAAAAGGCAAATTGAGCTAATTTCTCTGCTAGAGCTAGGGGTGTGCAAAAGTCGAACCGAACTGAATTGATTCAATTCACTTTTGGTTAGGTTGATTAAAATTTTTAATTTTTTGAACCGAATTGAACTGAATTTTGATTAGATTCGGTTCGGTTTTTATACTCAGAAAATCGGTTAACCAAATTAACCAAACTTTTATATATTTTTTTTATTTTTTTATTTTTAAATAATATAATAATATAATAAAAATTAAAAAATTATTTATATTTACAAAAAATTGGTTTGTTCTGTCGGTTCGGTTTTATGTTAAAAAAATCAGTTTTTTTCGGTCGGTTTGGTTGGATTTTCTTGTTAGTTCGGTTATAGTTTGGTTCGGTTCGATTAATTCAGTTTCGGTCAAAAAATGACCCAAAACTGACCGAATCGACCGAATTCACACCCCTAGCTGGAGCGCGTGTCACCAAACTCAGTACATAGATGTCTATAAGGTTAAATTTTACAAGTTAAGGTGTCTATAAGGTCAAACTTTAAGTACATGGACCTAATAAATTTTTCGCTACAAGTTCAGGAGCTAAGCATGTGTTTGGCCTATTATTATTATTATTATTATTATTAGGGAAAAGGTGCATCTAGCTCCTTATTGTTCGGACCATAGTTCACTTGGGTCCTGGAAATTCGTTTTGAACTAAACGACCTCTTAACATTGCTTTAAATGACCCAAACACACACAAATTAATTGAGTGTTAATTCCCAATGTTACAAAAACATCTAGGCCGTTAGTATCAAGCTTGTAACGTTAAATACATCCCTACCACTACCAGCACCACCACCTGTAAACACCTTCATCATATTTGCCACCTTCATGCTTATACCCAGCCCTCTCAGCGACTGCACCAAACGGAGAGATGTACTCATCACTGAATTCAAATAATTATTTTTCCAGCAAGCAAACAACTTACGAAATATGATTGTAAGGTCTTCACCATCAAGAACAGCAGCAACAATAGTAGCTCGTTACTCTTCTCTCGACTGCTCTTCCAAAAGATGATTCAATCGCCACCACCACAGCCGCATCTACTTCCGCCTCAACTTCATCCGCAGAAAAAAGAATGTCAGGCTATTAATGCTATTCTTTTTTCATCTCTCATTTCTTTTAAGAGGTGAAAATCATCAAAGAAACTTGTACCTACTAAAAGGTTGCTTTCTCTTACTTTAATTGTAAGGAGTGATATCAGACCAGCCAAGCTTAGAAAAGGTAAACTTTTGTGCTTTATTATCACAAAATTTTCAGAATTTGGTCTAGTTTTGTTCACTGAAATGCGACTTTATAATGTTGATCTATAAAGAGAGAGACTTTTTTTGGTACTTCGTTAAGTAAAAGAAATGCCATGCTTCACCTCACATATCTTTAGCAGTTATATAGACTTGTCATTGGCGTTGGATCTTTTTTTTTTTTTTCTCTTTTTTGGATGTTGTTCATAACTTTTAACCCTTTCTAAATGACATTTGAGCTTCGCTTCATAACTTTGAGGTATAACAACCATTTTGGTTTGATTATCTGTAGCGGCATGATGCCATGGAACACAGAGGCCACATGTCTCATAGCAAGCGTAATGCTGCCTTGCAGGTGGATAGGAACTTGTTTTAAATTGTTGATAGAAATTTTGATTCTTCACTGTTGTATTGGACTCTTTTTTTCATTTGAATTTGTAATAACTTTCTTTGCTATGTTTTTTTTTTTTTTTTCGTTTCTTGTTGTTGTTGAGATGCTGCTTCTCCTTTACTTCTGCTATTATTGAATTCAAAAAATAATTACAATTCAAAAATTACTATACTTCAAGAACAACAGTAGCAAATTTGGTTACTGTTTTCTAGCTTTAATAAAGCTCTTTATACGAAAATTATCTAGCTTTATATCAGAGTTGTTTTCACTTCTATTGGTGCAAGAACCTTCATTCTCTTTATTCAGTTTAATATCCATGAATAATCAATTAGTCAATTAAAAAGTGGTCTCATATTTTTTTTCATCTTTTAATTTTTTCCCTCTTCTTTTGGGATTGAAGCAACCTATAAAAAAGTTGCACTAATGATAAGAAAACAATAATTATTGTAGTTTCCATGCAAAAATTCTATTATGATCTCCCACAAGCTTTGATTTTCCATTAAAAACAATTCAAGAAAAAGGATGCATGATTGTTGAAACTAACCTTTGCATGGCTTGGAGTGCGTCATTATCAGCTTTAATAGCTTTAAATTATCTTTTGAGGAGATCAAAATCCTACTCTAGCTGTTTAGTCTTCAATCTAGCCCTTCTATTTTGGAATCATATAGCAATTTGTCTTGGTTGCAGGTTGAGAGCCTAAGCCAGTTGCATTTTTCTTTCAGGTTATAGCTTATTACCCAGTCCAAAGTTCTTCTCGGGTGTTTTAACTTGTTTTATGTTAAGCCCCTTCTTCTTTTCTCCTGCTTATGACCCATCATCAGACAACTCATCTTCTCCATTAGCTTTTCATGACACGATGCATCAATCCCTAAAAACGACATTCTATTTTTTTTTTGTTATCTATTTCTTGAAGAAGACGAGGCTATTAAGAAAGAAATGGAGTCATTTCGTGCTGTTCTAATCCGACTTCAGGAATTCAATAAAGAAATGAGCCCCACTTGTACACGTGGGACTCAATTAAATATCCCATTAACGGTGGTAATTCACAGGGTTAATATTTTTTTGTTTTGGGATTATTTCTTGACGTTAGGAGGCCATTTAGTCCAAAAAAAATTTTCGGAGCCCAAGTAAGCTATGGCCCAAACAGTAAGGACCCAGAAGCACCTTTTCCCTTATTCGATAGCAAATAAAAAGGCGGGAAATCAAAGTTTAGAGATACAAGTTTGGCGCAAAGAAAAAAAAAATCATCTTTCTCCAGAAACCAAAGATCAAAGAAAAAATCAATCGAAGAAACCTCTCATTGGTTAAATGCAATCGAAAATAAGTTCTTTCTTCAAGCCATCTTCTTCTTGCTCGACGCCATCTAACCCAACAACTTCCCCACCCATTTTGAACGATGATTTGAATATCTGGGAGAACATTCAACACCAGTATCTCAATACTTACAGGCGAAGAACTCCAAAATCAGACAATGGGTACGGATTTTTAAAAATTTAATGTTGGTTCTTGCTGTTTTTCCTTAATGGGTTTTTATTAGGAGGTTGTTTTCTTAAATGGGTTTGATTTATATGCTTCGATTTTGTTTTATTTTGTTTGGTTTCTGTTTGTTGAATTTTGGGTTTTATGGTTAGGAACAAGAGAGTTGAAGCAAATAAAGAGCAAGTAAATGATGTATGTACGGGACCCTTTTCAAAGGATATGTGTTTGAAAGGAGAAGAATCGGTGAATGTGATGAACAAGAGGAAGAGAAGCTATGCACAGTTCCATTTAGATTTTGGTCAATCTGATTTCAATCTGCGGTCGTGTTCCGTATGTGGAGTTAAATATGCTCCAGGAGAAGAAGGAGATGAGAAAGAACATAAAATATTTCACAAGAATTATACTTGTGGAGTTCATTGGAAGGTTTATTTCTTGATCCTTATTTCGCCAATGGTTTTTTTATTTTATTTTATTTGGTTGTTATTGATTACTTGTCATGTGTAATTGTTGTAGGCTTCCCGGAACGAAAGAGTTGTTCATATGCCTTGCACTGAAGGTGGGCGTATTGTTTTAGTGTTAGATTGTGACCCTCCTGCTCAGAGAAATAAGGTTTCTACTTTTGGATTCTTGAATTGAATATTTTTTTTTTTTTTAAAGTTCATCTATGTGATTCAATTTTCAGGTACCTGATATGCATGCGTCTTCAATGCAGTAACCTATTTTGGACATGTTAATTGGGTTAGTACAATTTGTGGCAGGTACAGGAGGTTATAAAGATGATGGAAATTGAACTCGGAGGTGGATGGATTTTTCACAAGCTCTGCAAGGTAAATCATTGCTTGAGGATTCTCAAATTACATGGTTCATAAATTTTTTATTCCTGTAATTTTTGGTATGTTTTGGATTAGAAAGTTACATGTTTGTAAATATACTGGCAAAACATAAGCTGTTCCCAGTTCTATTTCTGTTTTGGTAATTTTCTTTATAGCTTTCTCGCATAGGTTATTATGGAATTTTGAGCTCTGATCCTTTTGCTTTGTTTTAAAAGTAGAATATTGTTATCTGATTTTTTTTCTGCAATGTTTTTGTAGGTGTATCTGTTTATCTCTTCTCAGAGAGTTGCTGGTTGTCTAGTTGCTGAACCAATAAAAGAAGCATTCAAAGTTGTTCCATGTTCAGTGGATGGAAGATCTGGCAGTGCCACTAAAAAGGATTCAAAATCAAGTTCAACCACTCTTCGGTTTGGAGAAATTATATTGCAGAGGGAAACCACGAAGAAAGCCCCCTATATTGATTCTCGTGAGGTGTTACATGGAAAATGCAATGGAGCTATCATCTGTGAAGAAGAAACTGCATCTGCAATCTGTGGCATTAGAGCAATATGGGTCACACCCTCAAATAGAAGGAAACGCATTGCCAGTCAGCTACTGGATGCTGTTAGGTAAATTTGCTACCTTCTATTCATGATTAGACTACCACATAGAGCTTCATAATGCTTTATTGATCGAACTCTAATTCATTACTAGTTCTTCTTAATCCGTATGTTATTTCTAGCTGTTACTGATGGGAGCTAAAAGGAACCTGGTCATGTGAAATTGGTTCTATGGAGAGTAAACCTACATAAAGCTTGATGTCAATTAGTTTCGAATTTCAGCTTCATTGGAATACTACTATAAGCCATTGATAAAAATCCACTAATGGTCATGATTATTTTTCTTGAAAATTCCACTGTCAGCTAATTGAAGCACATATGAGCTTATATGTTTCTCATATAATAGATCTATTAGCACACAGTTTATGAGATTTGCAATTAATGGTCCTAGATTTCTGGACAATGGAGTGTATCTATTCACCTTGTAAGCAATCCTTTGGTTGAAGTGAAAAACTGTTTTTTGTTGCTTTTCTCTTACAATTTGGTTTCACTTGAAGCTGTTTGCTCATTTCCTCTGGAATCTGAACTTCAGGAGAAATTTTTGCCTGGCTTTTGCTCTTGAACAATCTCAACTAGCATTCTCCCCACCAACCGCCACCGGAAAAGCATTGGCATCAAGTTACACAGGCACTTCATCATTCCTGGTGTACAAACCTAAAGAACTAGACAATCAAAAGCTACACTCCATCAAAGATTCAACTCTTTGACATGATTTTCTGAAGAATTTTTCTGTGATAGTGATATGATATTATGATGAAGAATGATGGAATTCATTTCAGTCCACAGGCGAGGTTCCGTCACTGAACGTTTGGATATCAACCCAATTATTAAAAGAAATTGGTGCTTCTGACCGCACGATCTTGACCTGTTGACTATTGTGTGTTATGTCTGAGTGAGCTGTTGCAGTGCTCGGGTCAGACATGATTTGCCGCATGCTCACTTCCACTCTTTGCTGACTAGATGTTGTATGACAATGATTTTTCCCTTCTGCTCCCTTGTACCAGAGCCATCCATGCTAGAAGTGTCAGCTTTGACACAAAAGTATGATAAACATTTGATATTAGAATGTTAGAATTTATAGTGGTGAAACGATGGCAGGGCCTTTCTCATTCTATTTATAGTCAAGTTAATACACATGACTTTTAAGGAAGCTCAGCGAAGAGAATTGCCACCCATGATTTAGAGAAGACTGCCAACATAAAATCAGAAAAATTTAGAACCCATAAATTTCCCAATAATCTTTTTTCTTTATATGACCGATTTGATAGAACTGCAACTCATAAAGTACATTGAAAGAGGTCATGATGCTGAAGATTGTTATTTATCAATTTGAATAATTTTAGGACAAAACTTTGGCACCATACGTAGGCTCCATAAACTCATTGGCGATACCCTAGTTATTAACAGTTCAGGCTATTTGATGCTGGAGTTGGCTCCATATATGCAAAGTTTGGCACTAGTTTCATTGTGTGCAGAACAATTTCCTTCATCTGCATCTGCCTGGAGATAAGGACCAAACAACTTCATAACCTGTTCATAGATAGGCTTCTTGAAATCCACGGCCTGCATGATTCAACACAATAAACATCAGGCTCAACAAACATAATTTCAATTGAATATTTTATGCTGCAAGTTTTACTCACAAGCTCCACCACCCTTTCAGGCAACATCCATGACCAATGCTTGAATTCGGGCTTTTCAGATCCATCTCCCAAAAGGTTAATCTCCTCCTCCTTCCCAGTAAACTTAAAAAGGAACCTGTTTTTGCGAAAACTTTGATCATGAAGAAAAATGTGACTAGAGAAGCAGGATCAACTGCACATTGAAGTAGAATGCACGCAGAACCAACTTTACCGCTGTGGGGAAATGACAAATACAATATGTACATTTTACTAATAAGCAGTCAATTTGTAAAGCTGAAGATACAAAATCCTGCTAAATAATTTAGCATTAGCGAAGTACCATTAACTACAAGAGCTTGAATTGATATCAGGTATGACAATAACTAACATTATTATAGTCAAAACAATCGGCACCAACACACTTCCAATTGTTTCTAAGAAATGGCAATCATGGCATGCTTACCACTTCTGCGCTTGACCTTTATAATTCGTACCCCATCTCTTATTAAGTCTGTGACGAATTTGAATGGGGAAATCATATGTCATCCAATATGGAGCCTGGACATCCAAATTTACAATCAATGCAGTAATACATGCAGCAAAACATCCCTTTTCATCCTCCAACATGTAATGCATAACTTTAAACAAAGTAATGTATGTTAAATAATAAACAATTTACTAACACAACCAAAAAATAAATCTCTTACCTCCGCAAGAAATTCAGCGGAAGTAACCCCTGTTTCTTCCCTCAATTCTCTCATTGCTGCATGTCTAAGGTCCTCACCTTCAACAGCACCACCCTGTAACAACACAAGCAACAAAGAAAATGTAATACTGAATACTGCAATAACCAAGCAGCGGCCGTAAATAATAAAAAAAACACACACACACACACAGAGATAAAACATCAAACTCAAATTAACAAGCAAAACAGTCAATCATGAAACAGCTCAAATTCTACTCTGTTAAAATTTCCCATCAATTCAAGAAAGAAACAAGCTAAATGACTCAATTCCTCAAAGCATTACTCCATTTTTGTTAGAAATGAAGCTGAAAACAAGATAAAAATTAAACAAAGAACAAAACCCAGAAAAGAAACGAATCTAACCTGAGGCATTTGCCATGTATCTGGTATATTAATCCTTGAAGCTGCAAAAATCTACAAAATGAACCCACAAAATTAACAATCCAGATGACAATTATCCTTCAGTAGCACTTCAAAAACGCAATTAAAATCCAAAAACACAAAAAGCTTAAACCTTTTTAGACGGATTAACCAAACAAATCCCAACGTTCTTTCTATAGCCTCGAGGAGGCGTTTCCATTGACAACACAGTCAGAGATGATACAGACACCTTCCATGGTTTATTCCTCAGAGACACCAATGGCACACCCGAAAATTCAACAATCTTTGAAGGGTAATTTCGTCCTGTGAACCGATAAACTTGGAGATTTCCAGGAAACTCACACGATCCCATATCATATCCCTTCGACGTGTCGTTTCACGGAAATTTTTTTTTTTTAACTGAAGCTTGGTCCCCAAGTCCTTGAAACAAAAATAATCATATATTCCGTTGTTATTTATTTCTTTTCTATTCCTAAAATACCCTCACCGCCTTACTTTATTTACCTCCTTATCCCTTCGTTCCTTAAACCCGCCATTTATATATATTATAGATTTATTCATTCATTAAACCTCTTTCTTGTTTCCTCCGTTTTCTGTTCTTGATCAAAACCCTCATTCTTGATTGGGAAACCCTAAATTTGTAACCTGATTTCTTGATTCTTGATCTTACGATGTCATTCCCAGTGGTGTTTTTCGACGGCGAGCAAGAAACTAGCCTTGGGAACATTACGGTTTCTCCTTCTTTGAATTTCAAGGTTTTTGAATCGATTATCAGTGAGAAATTGGTGCTTTCTCCTCACCAGTTCTCTATTTTTCTTTCTAACCGTAAAAATCATGGCTCAAGAATTCCGGTCACCCCAAAGATTGATTTCTCTGCTATTTCTCGTGAAAAAGATTGTATCTTTCTTGTTGTGCTTAAACGATCGAAACGTGAGAGGAGACGAAAATCTCGGGAGATTATCTCTGCTGCTGATATTTTGCAGAGCCGATATGAACCACCACCGGCGAATATGATGCTTTTGAGACGTGATGGTAACAGTGTTGCTATTAACGTCGGTATTGATCGGTCCGGGTATGAAAGGCGGGTCAAGGAGCTGCAGATGGAGAAAGAAAGGTACTTAATGAATATGGGTTTGGGTATGGGTATGGGTATGGGTATGGGTTATAGTTCGGGTTTTGAAGGGTTGAACATGGGTCAAGAAAGAGTTAACACAACAGTAGTGTGTGAAGAGTGCTTGAGAGCTAAAAAAATGGGTGTAGAAGTCGGATTTCATTGGTGTGTTTATGATACTGTTACTTTTGGGTTCAAGTCACCTGCTGGTCCGATTGCCCGACCCCCTAAAGTATCCGGCTGAGGATTTTTATTTTTTATTTTTGGTGAACAGAGGTGATATGCTATGGTGTGGCATGGTATAGGGTAAGGAATAGGATGATGATGATAATGATGATGACTTGTGATTAAGTTAGGATTAGAGAGTGGTAGGACAGGAAGTGTTTTTAATATAGATAGTAAGTTGGTAATCAAGGGTAAAACACATTTTGTGCTTCTAAGGAAGGAGAAGAGGGTTATGTTTTGGTTGATATAAGGGGCTTTTTGGCAAGATGGAGAGGGTGAGTTAGTTTTCTTTTTTTTTTTTTTTTTTGGGGGGGGTGGGTGGGGTGTCTAAATGAAGGGGAAAGAGATTGGGAATGGTAAATGGAATAAATCAAAATAATTGGTTGGGTGCCTTCTTTTCATCGGTTAAGGTTTCAGGGATATGAGAATGAGGCGCATCAAAGTAGTGTCCAAATTGGAATTTTTAGGGGCATAATTTGTGCTTTTGATTGAAAGAAGAATCTTTTTTCCTTTTTTTTTTTTTTTGGCCCTTTCTAATTGGGTTTGTTAAGTTTTAGTTAGCTTCTTTAATTTGTATTTCCAATGGAAAAGTTGCATTGAAATTAATTGGATGCCCCTTTTTTTTTTTCTCTCTTATTTTCAATTGATTCATTTGTGTGTGAAAAATAGAGAGTTGTTTTTGCCTTGCTTGATACGTGGAAGAAATTCTTTTTGGAATTTATAGGTAAAACATCTAAAATGCTTGATATTTTTTTAAGTCCGGTCATTTGTTAGGTTTTTTTTTTTTAACCTTGCATTTAATGGGAAAGGGGAACAATAATGCAAAATCTCAAATTCGAAATCCCATTATATTTGTATGGAAGGTGGCCAAGCACTCGTGGGCAAGTTACTATCACTATAATTTTATTTTGGGTAAAGATACAAATCTGCCCTTAATGTTTATATTGAGGTGTGGATTAGCTCCTAAATTAATTTTAGGTTCAATTAGACATAAAAAATTAAAATTATATCATTTCAGGCCTCTCATTTAACTGAGCCATGGTTTGTCGTTTTGTTGGTGATGATGTGGCAATAATTGAGTCCCACTACAATAGTTTTCCACTTTCTAAAGTAAACTGAATGATTCATTGCACTAATTTTACCATTACTAAAATATTTCCCTTCACTTGTCCTATAACATAAATGACCAAGATCAATCCCAACACTAATTCCTTCTCCAGTAACCATCCGATCTCATCAACTGATCTCACCAATAGTTTAAATCCACATATTTGTTGTATACTTCCACACGAATCGATCAAAACTTCAACTTCTTCCCCGTAAATCAAAAACCTCCTCTTTTTATTTGCAAAAATTCTTCTTCTTCCCCATAAATCAAAACCCTTAAACTAATTGATCTCACTTGTAGTTCAAACCCTAGTGCTAGAATTGAGGTTCACCATAACAGGTACAAAATGGTGGTAGATGCCGAGAAAGGCCGTTGGAGACGAGAAGATAACCTTCTTGTGTGACCTTCTTATCTGTCATCATCCAAGAATTGTAACCGTTTGCTTAGAAGGTCTTGAAAATATATTGAAGGTAGGAAAAGTGGACAAGAATTTAGGCATCAATTGAGGTGTAAATCTATATGTAAAGATGATTGATACCAAAAAAAAAAAAAGCAAATAAGCAACATTATCTTCTCCACAATGTATATTTCTTTCAATCTTTTTTGTCTACCTATATAATTTAGACCCATTGTTCTCGCAAGTAGCCATTGCTTTTGTGCTTCTTCTTATTAAGTTTCGGTGTTTTATGTATATTTTAGAAGACAATGAAGAAGAAGGGCTCATACCCATAAATACAAGGTTTTTTTATCGCTTGCAATGGTGGCAGAGAGCGCCAAGCTTCTCATAAGGCTATTGATTCTGTATGTTTTTTTATTCTCTACCTTTTTCAAATTTTTTAACTTCAATAATCTTAAAAAAGACTGTTATATTTCTTTTATACTCCTTACTGATAAATGTTGTTTGCTTGTCTTGATACTTGTTTTTGTTTTCAACCTGTATAAAAGAAAGTCAGCTTGTTAATAAACAAAGTGGTAAAAGCATCAAGAGAAGCTTGGTGATTTAAACAAAGTCAACTTCCTTGAGTCTGTCAATTTTGCCACTCCCGAAATCCGGTTGCCTTCGGAAGTGTCAAGATTTGTTCGTCCTGGTAATGTTCCTAAAGAAGATGATGATTCTTTCACCGAGATGAGATGGGCTATTTTGGTTACTGGTGTAATGGTTATTGGAACTACAGACATTAGGTTAATATCAATTAATATTCCTTAATATTTTTGATTAGCTGAGCTTATCTCAGTTTCAATTTAATTGTCACTCTTCGATAATCAAGTTCAAATAATAATGTTTTTCTTTCTTCAATAATTGTCTTTTTTATAGTGCTGTAATAAAGTTTTCTTAGTTCAATTAATCAAAGGATTCAATCGTTTCATTCTTTGACTATGAGTGAATTCTTTTTTGTTTTTGTGGGTGAGTTGGTAATAATTGTTGTTTTTGTGGGTGAGTTTGTGATGATTGTCCATGTGGTTTGTAGTGTAAGGTTGTGAAATTTTTTATGAAGCATCAATGAAAATTTTTCTTTCCCCATTATGAATAAGGAAGAAGAAGGGGTCGAAAGAAGATGGGGTTGGAAGAAGAAGGGAATTCTCGTTAAAGTGTTAGTTTTATGGGACCCAATTATTGCCACATCATCACCAACATAACGGTAGGCAATGACTCAGTTAAATGAGGGGCCTAGAATGATATAATTTTAATTTTCTGTGTCTAATTGAGCCCAAAAATAGTTTAGGGGCTGATCCGCACTTGGATATAAACATTAAGGGCGGATTTGTACCTTTACCCTTTTATTTTTAATTTTAAATGGTCCCCCACAAGTAATTTAAATAGTAAAAAGTGTGGACTCTCTACTCTTTTTTTCTTTTATAGTGTTGAAAATTAAACATCTCTACTGTTTGTTCAAAAAATTCTAATTGTAATTTAATCATAACTTTTGTACAGGGGCAATGAAGTTAAATCAATAAATGCAATACACATCATAAATTCTAGGTTAATTTTATTTTAGCTTTAAATTTTTACAAAAAATTAAAATTTATTTTGTGTCCTTTATGGATTGCTTTCTTACCATATATTTTTCTTATCATAATAAAAGATATATTATTAATATATATAAGTCAGTACATGGAAGAGAGAGCAAGATTTTATAGACAGAAATAAGAAAATAGTACAAGGAACCACACAAAATCTTGCTCTAATCTGCAACATAAAGAAAAAGAAGAAGACAATAAAACCTAAAACTCTAAGAAAAGCACCAGAACACCGGTACATTGGTGCTGCATTAAGAGAATATGCAAGTTGGTAATAGTGAAGTCCCAAACTTGGTATGGAGAGTGCTCCACTATCCTCAGCAAAAATATGGGTGTGGCAAAACCCATTTAACAAACTGTAAAGAAACTCTTGAAGCATGGTGTTGAACCTTGAGGGGTAAAATAATCAATTTTTGATTGTCACAAATAATTAAGTAAAATTACATTTAATCTGTTTGTTGAGTGTTTATATTCAGGTCTATTAATATTGCAATATTCAAGCTCAAAATCAAGCAATGGAAAATCAAGTTGCCATATTTTCAAGTCTACAGACCTGTCATGAGTGATGACAGTGTTAAAATCAAAGATCGAATTTTTTGCCAAAAATGGAAAATAAATTTTGGTGGAAAATGATGGAAATCTTCATTTTAGGTGATCATAAGTGAATTCCAATCATCAAAAAAAAATTCTAGCAAAATTACAAAAATCAAATTTGCAATTTTGAAAAAAATTTCGAGAGCAGTCATGATCAGTGTCACCACCAGAGTTATGATCATGACGACCAGAATTATGATCATGACTGATTTTTCATGATCATGACGCCTAAGTTCCAAAAGTTACAGAATACTGTCATGATCATCGTCACCACCACTGTTATGATCATGAAAGCGCGCAGATTCGAATTTCTCCTTGGTGCCCTAAAAATTATGATCATGACGATTTTATCATGATCATGATGACGTGCAGACCTGCTTCTTTTTGGGTGGTTCAAACGGCTCTATTTGCATTTAATGCATCTCCAACAACTATTTTCTTCTTTAAGGATATAAATACAAGTTGTTTTTCAGCTGGAGAAGTAAGAGGAACTTGAGCAAACACATTTAGAGCAAATTTTGAGTAATTAATCTTGAATTTATTCTTCAAACACCCAAGTTCTCAGTTCTCAATTCTTAATTCTTGTAATTTTTATTTATCTCAAGAGTGTTCTTGAGAGTGGGTTGGTGAGTGTTTAAAACCCTTATTCAAAAGCTCAATAGTGAGATTGAGTGAGTTGGGTTAGGGTTTTATTCACTTGTAAGCTAAGAGGATTATTCTCAGCAAGTAGGTTTGAGTGTGAGCCATTGAAAACACTTAGGTTAAAGTGTGAGCCTTGGAAAAATACTTAGGTTGGAGCGTGAGCCTTGGAAAATACTTGGGTAGCTTGGATTAAGTTTATAAGGGTTTAATCTACACCTTAAAATAAGTTGATAGTGGATTGAAATTCTTAACTTGTGGTTGAGGAGAGGACGTAGGCTTGGAGGGCCGAACTTCTATAAATTCTTGTGTTTTTCTTGCTCATTTTTCTCATTTTATTGAGCTCTAATTCTGTTTTTAGTTTGCTCTTGGTTGAAAAATTAAAATTCCCCACATTGCTCAAAAAGCCAATTCACCCCCCGCCCCCTTTTTGGCACTTGTGGAATTACATTTGGTATCAGAGCTTTGGTCTCCACTCTTGAAGATTTAATCATCTTAGAGAAAAGATCATGGCCTCCATAAGTCAAGTTGTTGCCACCCCCAATATCCATGGTCCTAGCTACACAAGACTTCTATTTTTTGATGGTACCGATTATGCTTATTGAAAAAATAAAATGGAGATGTTCTTAGATAGTGAAGGTGTAAACTTATAGGATATTATTGCAGAAGGTTGGAGTCCTCCAACAAATAAAGACCATGAAGGCAATGAGGTGACTATTCCTAGAAAGCAATGGAGTGATGAGCAATCAAAGGCTAACTTGAGAAATAGAAAGGCAATTACTATTCTCTATCGTGGCTCGAGTGGGGAAGAATACAATGGAATAGAACATTTGAGATCCGCTAAAGAGATTTGGTAATGTTTAAAGACAAAGCATGAAGGCACTAGTCAAGTCAAGAACAAGAAATTATAAATGCTTGGAAGAGAGTATGAATTGTTTGAGATGAAGACTTATGAGAAAATTAGTGATATGTATAGTAGGCTTATCACTCTCATAAATTATATGAGGAAACTTGGCAAGAAATTTTCAAATGAGGATGTCAACAATAAAATTCTTATGAGTTTGCCTCAAAAAGTTTGGGAAGCTAAGATGGCCTCAATTAAAGACGCAAATGATCTTTCTATTCTACCCACAGATGAACTTCTTGGGAAGCTTCTCATCCATGAAATCAAAATGAATCAAGTGGTAGAGGAAGAGATAGCCAAGAATGACAAAAGCATTGCTCTCAAAGCAAGTAGAGACACTAGTGATAGTGACTCAAGTGCGAATGAAGATGCGTATACCATAATCTTAAGAAAGGTAAGAAATCTCATCATGAAAAAGAAAAGGGGATTCAAGAAGTAAGACTCAAGCAAGAATGATCAAATGATTTGCTATGAATGCAACAAAGCGGGTCATATTAAATCTAAATGCCCAAAGTTGAAGAAATCCTTCAAGAAAGATAGGAAGCACAAGAAGGACACTTAAAGCAACTTGGGATGATTCGACTGAGTCTAGTAATGATGAAACCAATGGAAAAGTTGTAAATCTTTGCTTCATGGCCTTGGAGGAACCTTCAAGTGATGAGGTAACTCTAGACTTTGAATCCAATGATTAGATATTAATTACTTGTGAAAAATTGATGCATAAATGTCATAAATATTTATCTATAATTAATTCACTCAAAGCAATGGTCAAAACTCTAGAAGAAGAACTTGAGAAGTCAAGGTCCTCTAATGAAGAGTTAACCAAATCATTGAATGAAAGTAATTCTAAGAAAATGGCAATTTCAAGGAGTCCATTTCTAGATTTAACAAAGGAAAATAAATTCTTGATGGCATGATTCCTATGTCTTCCACTCCTTTAAAATCTAAAAATGGAATTGGTTTCAAAAATGCTCATGCTAGTTCCTCAAAGAATACAAATCCTAGTACTCCAATTACTAAGGTTTATCAAAGACCTAGTCTTAAAACCAATGGACATAAAAAGTCTAATGGAATTAAGACTAAAAAGTCTAGAGCTAATAGCTCAAGAGGGCCCAAGCCTAGGAAATACAATCAAGCTCATTCTCATGGTTTTCATAGTTTTAAAATGAAAAAACAAAATGTTAGATGCCATTATTGTGGTGTAATGGGGCACAATAATTTTAAATGTTATATTAGAAGGACTCATTTGGGTTACTCAAATGATGAATCCTTCAATGCTAACCCCCAAGGACCCAAGTACATTTGGGTACCTAAGGTGCGATGAAGCATTTTCTTGTAGGTGTGCTTGGAATCCACAATGTCCAAAGAAAAATGGTATCTAGATGGTGGATGTTCAAGGCACATTACCGAGAAAGCCAACCTCTTCTCTCATTTGGATGGTAACTCATTATAATATATGTTTGCTTGTGTAATTGTAATCAATTGTTTGAACTTTGAGTGGTTAATTTGCTATATCTTTGAACTTTGATTGATTATAGTGCCATGTTAAATTAGTCCCTAATATGTTTGAAGAGGCTCGACCCAAGTTCAAAAACTTGACTTTGAAAATTCTGATTTTTAATTCATTTTTTATCCAAAATTATTTTTGGTAAGGCAATTCTCATGATTATGAAAATCTAATCATTGATTTTAATTGATTTGTAATCATTTTTTGATGCATTTATTTTTTTTTAACAAAAAGTTTGATGATCTCTATCATTGATTTTATCATGAATTAATTCAATTGTGACAGTTTAATCATGATCACAATTCATCATGTCATCAGTTATGATCAAGCTTGTTTTAACTATAGTGTAAAATTTTTCTTCATGATCATGATATTTTCCTTCATCACCTGTGACGTCCCCAGGATTGAACATGTGGTATTTAATAACACTTTAAAGGCCTAAGGTTTTATCATTTTCTTCCTCCTGCGCAGCCCACTTTATCTTCTCCCTATTTTTAACCTATTTTTTTCCTCAATCTCTCACCATAAACAAAAAGGTCCACATCTTTCAAAGTCACTTTACATATCATTATCATCTTTAATCATCCTCTAATCATTAGTGGGTAATTATAAATTGATTAAAGCATTTTTTTGGTCCCCACTTGAATAGTGGTTGTCTCCATGACCACCACCATAAAGCCAACAAATAAGGGCTCAAAGTTAAAATTTGTAAGAAAGAAGGGCCCACGTGACCATTATTCTCTTTGCTTTGGATAAAAGAGCAAATAGAAAGGTACAAAATTCTAAAATCTCATCCTCTACTGTCAACTCTTTTAGTTGATTGGATGTGTTTGTGTGAATTTGGGGTATGAAGAACCCATGAGAAATTTTCTTGCAAAAATGAGATTAAGTAAATTTGTTGAGCTTCTTGTAGTCCCTTGTACCTCCAAGAAGCAAACCTAAATTCAGGCCCACGAAATGAAAATGAAGGATTGTAGTCATAGAGTCTCAAATTGGAGCCACAGATCACAAAATGGAGACTATTGCTGCTGATGTTGCCTACTTAAACACACATCTTCCCACCCCTCATGTATACCATTAATTCTGCATTTTGAATCTCATTTCATAATTTTATTTTGTTTAATGGTTTTTGGTTTTCAAGTCTTTATAAGAACTTGAATTGGTTAGAGCCTATTAAACTTCTGGGACATTTTTTTGTTTGTTGTTGTTATTTTGGTTCACTGTTACCTTGGACAGTGGCTTTCCCCATTGCTTGGTTGTTTTTGATAATTTCAAAGGGGGAGAAAAGGCTTTGTTATTTTGTGATTATATTTGTGAAATGAAACTTTTTGGGGTTCAATGTGTAAGTGTGTTTTATTGGAATTATTAGTTATTAAATATTTATTGAATGTGAATTTGTATAATTTATTGCATTTGATCTGCTCTAAATATTGATGTTTCTGTGCTTGGCCTGACTTAGTCAAAATAGACATGCTATTTGAATGCCTTATGTTTGGTTGTTGACTATGGTTGATTAGGAAATCTATTGGTTATTGGATATTGACATTCGTTGTCAAATCACTTGAACATTTGCTTTTGGTTATATAATTGATTTTAATTATATTGGTTATGGATATTTCTTATGTGAAGCAATTGTTAGTTCTATTGTGCTTGATTTGGTTTAGATATCCTGTTGGATTTATGGATATCTTTTTGGAATTTTAGTTATTGATTTCTATTTGGTTAAATTGCTATGGGTTATTAAATTTTTTTTTATGGTTATTAACTTTTTATTTTATTGGATATTTAAGATTCTTGATGTCGGTTAATTGATAGTTGTGGGAACTCCTTGGTTTAATTGGAGTTTTTACATCTTGGTTACTTTATGATTTGTTGGTGGGTCATTCGATATGGCTATTGATTTTTCTTTTGGCTAAAATAGAAGTGTTGGTGACTATGTTCCATGTCTTATGGACATTGATTTTATTGATAACCTCATGGTTAATTTTTTGGATATATATATTTTGGTATATTCTGCAGGTCATGATTTTTTTTTGCCTTTGAAAGTTGATTATTTTTTTTTTGTGAACTGAACTGTCACTGGCTATAACTGTGATTGCCATGATTTTCCTTTTGTCTCCTCTCTCTCTCTTGTTTTTTTTTATAGTAACAGAGGGGGAGAAAATGTAAAATGTTTTGAATTGTGTTTGGGGAGAAAGTGTTTTTATGGTTAAGATTATGAATTGTGTTTGGGGAGAAAAGGTTTTTATGGTTAAGAAAGTGTTTATGTTTGAAAGGGGGAGATTTATTCTTGAATATAATTTGGATTTTTTGAATTGTTGGTTGATGAATATATTTTGTTTTTGTGAATATTTTGGTGGAACAATTATTGGTTGTACTGTGTTTGGCAAATGTTTTGGATATCCATATATTTTTGGAATGATTGTTTTTTAGTTGATATGTTGAACTTTAGATATACATTATCAATTATGGTTTGTGGTAAATGACTTATTGCTCATATATGCAAACTAGACTTGCTTAATGATTTTTGCAATTTT
>CATIWM010574698.1:0-16752 GCA_949671775.1 Mallotus repandus
GAATAGAAAAAGAACTAGTTTGATGATGCAGTATTGATTCCCCTCAGAAGGTGATCACCATTAATGAAAATCAATGGCTTTTGTTGTGTTTGTCTGTGATTTTGATTTATTTGGATCTGATTCACGGCTAAAACTTGAAAAAAGTACGTAAAAAATCAAGAAAAGTGGGTGTCTTTTGGTTGACGGCTAAGAATTAGAAAGAGGTGGAGAGAAAAGAAAAGAAAAACCTCCTCCTTACATGAAAAGAAAATCACGTATTTGTAAAGACACCATCATGTAACCCTAATATGATTATAGGATAAAAATTAAATAAAATAAATTATTTTTATTATTTATCTAAAATAAATAAATAAATAAATTTTATCCACACATTTATCTAATAAAATAAAAATACTTATCAAAATAACCTAATCAAAATCTAATGATAAATGATAAATAAATAAAATAAATAAATAAATTTTTTTTAAAAAAAATCGTAAAAGAAAACGTAAGATGGTCATATGGCCATCTTAACATGCAAATTGGCAATGAATGGGCCTAACGGCCCATTCATCACCTTTTTTTTTTGAATTTTTTAAAAATCTATTTTAAATATAAAAAAAATTAATAGTAACAATAATTAAAATAAAAATAATAGTTCCTAAAAATAATTTACAATTTAGTTCTAAACCAATAAATCAAATCCAATAAATATAATTTCACAGTCTATTTTCATCATCGGGTCCTCTGTCGCATCCATGCTCTAATTATCCCGAAATTGGGTGCTTACAATATGCACTAAACCATTTATCATTGGCACAGAAAATGAACCGCGCATTTTGCATATTTCGAAAGATGTTACCCCTTAAGAGAGGAGAGAAATTGAAAAAATATTAATAAACTATTCAAAAGTATTTACTCGGACATACAAAGACATGCCTGGCATTGACAGAGACATCGCTCAACACTACATTCACACCAAAGAAGGGTGTAAACCAGTAAAGTAGAAGTTGAGAAGACTCAGGCCAAAATGGGCCTAATTGGTAAAATAAGACATCAATAAGCAGATCGAGGCTAAGTTCCTAGAGGTGGTAGACTATCCAGAGTGATTAGCAAACATCGTGCCAGTGCCAAAGAAAGATGGAAGGGTCAGAATCTATGTTGACTATAGAGATCTAAACAAAGCATGCCCAAAGGATGACTTCCCTTTGCCTCACATAAATGTGTTGATAGACAACGCTACCTCATGTGTAATATATTCCTTCATGGATGGATTTTCTGGATACAATCAGATTTTGATGGCCATCATCGATAAAGCAAAGACGTCCTTCATTACAGAATAAGGTACTTACTGTTATAGGGTAATTCCCTTCGGCCTAAAAAATGCAGGTGCAACCTACCATAGAATGACAAGAACTATGTTTCACGACATGATATGCAAAGAAGTCGAGGTGTATGAAGATGACATGATGGTTAAATAAAAAACCAGAATAGGGCACTCGACTGCTCTCCAAAAATTCCTCAAAATGGTTGAAAAGTATAGCCTCATGCTTAATCCTAAGAAGTGCGTATTTAGGGTAACTTCAAGCAAGATGTTGGGGTACATTATCAGCCAGAATGAAATTGAAGTGGATCCAAATAAAGCAAAAGCAATAAAAGAAATGCCAGTGCCAAAAATAGAGAAAGAAATTAAAGGGTTTCTAGGGAAGCTACAGTTTATAAGTAGGTTCATCACCAAGTTAACAGCAGTTTGCGAGCCCATCTTTAAGGTACTCAGAAAAGATCAGCTAGTCATATGGAACGAACAATGTTAGCTAGCATTCGATAAGATTAGAAACTACCTAGCCAATCCACAAGTTCTAAAACCACCCATGTCGGGGTTGCCATTAACCTTGTACCTAGCCATTGAAGGGAATGCAATCAGTGCAATGTTAGCCTAAGAGGGAGAAGGGAAAGCAGAACATGCAGTCTATTACCTGAGGAAGAAAATGCTGCTTTATGAGGAAAAATACAATCAAGTCAAACATATATGTCTAGCAATGGTATGGGCAATGAAGAAACTCAAACACTACTTTCAATCATACTAGATCCAAAATGTGTTCAAAATGGATCCTATGAAGCATCTTTATGAAGCTCCATCCTTAGTGGGAAAACTCGCCAAGTGGCTCGTTTTACTCACAGAATTTGATGAATAGTATCTGACTAAGAAGACAGTGAAAGGGAGAGCAGTTGCTAAATTCCTAGCCCTCAACCCAATTCCAGATTTAGAAAAAATTCAATTAGACTTCCCAAATGACCTCAGCACGACCATCGAGGTGCAGGGATGGCGAATGTACTTTGATGGAGCGGTCAACTAATTTGGAGCAGGAGTCGGGATCATACTCCTAACACCAGAAGGCGAAGTGGTGCCAATTGCTAAAAAGCTAGCATTCAGAGTTATGAATAATGAGGCAGAATATGAAGCATGTGCACTTGGCATAGAAGCTTTGATAGTTCTGAGAATGACAGAAGTTAAAATATTTAGGGATTCCATGTTAGTAATCAATCAGACAACATAAGAATGGGAACTAAAAGAACAACACCTGAGGCTGTATCTAAGCCACTTAAAGCAGCTTGCCTTATCTTTCCAAAAATCCAAATTCATCCATCTCCCTAGAAACCACTACCAAGTGGCTGACGCACTCGCTTCCTTAGCATCAGTATGGGAAGGACCAACCAAAATGCCCATGGAGCCTCTAATCCTACTCAAATTAGAGCAACCTAGCCATAAATGCCTCATAATAGCGAAAAAATGTAGACAACAAACCCTGGTTCTATAATATACAACAATACCTCATAAAGAGAATTTACCCTGAGAAGGCAGTCGAAAAAGACAAGGCAGTCATCTGACAACTGGCATGGAAATTCACATCACACTAGGGTTTATTATACAAAAGAACTTAATATGGGATACAACTTAGATGTCTAGATGAGATAGAAGCTACTAGAGCAATGGAAGAAGTACACAAGGGTGTTTGTGGTCCGCACATGAATTGCACTATTCTAGCTAAGAAGTTAATGAGACAAGGGTTATTTTGGATGACAATGATGGAGGACTACATCGGATTCGTAAGAAAGTGCCATAAGTGCCAAATTCACGGGGACATCAACCATCTTCCCCTAACAGAGCTATACTATATCTCTTCTCCATGGTCCTTCTTAGTATGGAGGTTAGACATAATTAGAGAAATTCACTCGACAGCCTCGAACGGACACAGGTTCATCTTAGTGGCAATAGACTACTTCACAAAATGGGTCAAAGCAGAATCATATGCAAAACTGGGGGTAAAACAAGTGGCAAAGTTAATAAAAAAGAACCTATTATGCCGATATGGGATTCCCCATCATATAGTTTCAAATAATGGTGTTCAGTTCAAAGGGAAAGTGCAAGAATTACTAAGGAGTTATAAGGTGGAACATCATAAATCCTTACTTTACCGTCCAAAGGCAAATGGAGCAGTTGAAGCTGTAAATAAGAGCATCAAAAAGATCTTGTCAAAAATGACTAAGACTTACCGTGATTGGGCAGATAGACTACCATACGCATTGTGGGGATACAGAACTTCAATAGGGGCCACTCCTTTCTCACTAGTATACGGATCTGAAGCAGTACTCCTAGTGGAAATGGAAATCAAATCATTGTGAATAGCAATTAAATCTGAACTGCCTGAAGTGCAATGGGCTAAGCAAAGGCATGACAGCCTCACTACTTTGGACAGTTAGAGACTTAAAGCACTGTATTATGTGCAGCTATATCAAGCTCGACTGGCTAGAGCCTTCAATAAGAAAGTCAAACACAAGAGTGTGAAAGCAGGAGACTGGGCGCTAAAGCAAGCCAAACAGAATGTCTCCAACCTTAGAGGGAAGTTTCTGCCAAACTGGGAAGGCCTATATTTGGTCAAAATGGTTCTATCAAGAGGAGTTGTCAAGCTGATGGATTCTGAAGGAAATGAGTTCTCTGAGCCTACCAACACAGACCGCTTGAAGAAGTACTATGTCTAGAGCAAATACAAAAAAAAAGACCCCGTTGAGTTGAAAACAGAAAAAGGTGGCTCAGGAAAAAATTAGTGGATTTCCCGCTAGGATGGCCTAGACAAATGTTAGGGAATTGAGAGAAAATACTTAGTTAGAAAACCTGAAGAGGCTGACTAAGGGCAGGGGTACCATCAATTCAAAATTTGCATAAATGCAACTGTGCTTTTCTTAAATGTATTCAGTAAATATGCGAATGCTTGTCAAATCATGTAAGTACATTTGAGGAAATGCAATACATCATTATCATCTGAATTTATCAAGCATGTTAAGTACAATTTGCATATTTTCATTACATGCTTTACAATTCTTACCTGTTTCATTATCTCTTCTCTAAATTGCCAGCTGATATCGTCGAACCTCAAAAAAAAAAGCCTAACTAGGTGCGAAGAGCTCTGAAAAGAGACACCCTAGGCAAAATAGGAAAAAGAAAAAAAATACCTAGATAGGTGCAAAGAGCTCTGAAAAGAGACGCCCTATGCAAAAGAGGGAAAAATAAAATAAAGAGGTAGACGAAGAGGAATAATCAGACAGAATAGTCACAGATACATGAATAAATGTCACAATCAGGAATATACAAGTCAGTCGATCCAGAGTACAACAATAATAGCCACAAGTACATAATACAACATACAGGACATATGCCCAAATACAACACTCTGAGTCCATAACCTCAGAAAAATAATACAACACTGGACAACCACAGCTAAAAGCCTATACCTAGCCTCCTAACAAATACATTGACTATGGGTGCCATCAAAAGCAAGAGCTAAATCCACTCAAGCATCCCCGTCATTCGAGCTGGGCTCCACATCCTTTACATTCATCTCAAAAGTTGCTAGTCACACATGTAGTTGATCGATCTGCTCATGATAAGACGCTCGCTCCCTCTCCCACTCATGACTAGCATGAATATACTCACTCTACATTAGACAAACATCATAAATCACATTCCATACATTCATAAAAACACATGCATTTGCATAAAATAGGTACAAATCAATAAAAGGAGAAAGTAGTACGCTCTGCACACTAGTAAACTCTATGAAATACTCCTGCACACTGATCATAGAAGTATACCAAGACTGAGCAGTAGAAATAGGCACCTGCAAAGCAAAAGAAATCAGATAACGAGCAAAATAAGGAAAGAGGAAGAACCTCGCAAAGTCAAGAAACTAACATGAGTGGCATGTACAGGCACTACATCCGACAGTAGTGTACCCACTTTGGGCAAAGAAAAATGAGCTCCCACTCCTGTAAATGTCAACCCGTACAACATCGAAGGTGCCATACTTATAAAATCACCAAGAATAGCACCGCTAGGTCCCACACCACTGGCATGTGTCGTTCCTTCGATCCTAGGACCACTCTCCTCGTTAAAGTGAGAGGAATCTGACCTCGTTCGATGATGTTCAGAATTCTGCAGATAAAACTCTTATAACTCATGTCATTTACTATTTAATACTAACAAAGTTTGTTATATGCTTACATGAAAATAGAAAAAACACAGCTCAGAAGCATACCAGGTCAGAAAATGCTACTCTGGATGCAAAATGACCATAGGATGACTGCAAAGTCCCAGCTCTAAAGCTCGAAGGCTGTGAAGGATCTGCTTGAGGAGGTGGAGGAGGAACAAATTCACTGGCCATGACATCAATCAACTGTGGCACCAGAGTCATCATATAAGAGAAATGAGCTCCCTTTAAGAAATCCTCAAAGGGATGCCCTCTCTAATGAGCTCTCAACCCTAAAATATATCCCTAGGGGGAGCAACAGGAACTCTCCTCATAAACAGTCCATCCCACAAGTGATAGACCCGCTCACCCAGATACCACACCTTGTCAACAAGACCATCCTCTGTGTCAGGCGCCAAGCCACCCCCATCTCGATTAACCAACCCTGGCACTCCATCCATCGACAAGGATAAATCTGCCTAAAAAACACATAAGCAAAAGGTTTGCCAAAGAATGAGGAAAGATAAAATGCACCATACCTGACTATGGGCCAATTTACTCAAGAGACCCCTCGCCTCTACCGGACTCTCTATCAAACCAGAGGTCCTCCTAATCCTTCATGAAAGATAGGGAAAGCCACTCTCAGGCGAGCTCTCAATAGTGGGATGAGGAAACAACCCAAACTCGTAAGCCCAAACTTGTCAAGAAGAAAGGAATCAAAATAACTAAAGATGAAGCAATCCAAAAGTAAGAGACCATACTCATATCTAGCACGGACAAGTAGCTATAAATGCGTGAGTGTCCTCTACAAATCACATCCAGACCAGAATACATGTGGGCAAAAGTAGTTGTGCCCTAACTATACTTCGGTAGGTCCCTCAAGTGCCTAAGGATAGGTAACAACTGCAAGAAACTAGTGACGGAGGCGTTTAGGAAGATAATAGCGCTCAAGAGATAGAATAAGAAACACCTAGCCAACTGCTCAGAGTTAACACGACCAACATCGTGCTCCGGCCTCACCTTCTCTACAAGCTGCGTATACTGGATCAAAGTGGAGTAGTCAGTCTTCACAGAAGCAATAACACCAAACAGATCCTTCAGCCATCTATTCCTCGCAACGGCAGAACTACATGCCTTATTGTTAAAAGGGACAGGCTCCCTGGAAAAACTCAGCCCTGTAATGGCTGCAAAATCAAGTGGAGTGATAGTCATCTCCCTGAAAGGTAAATGGAATGTGTGGGTAGTATCCATCCATTGCTCAACGAGAGCGCACATCACAGCCTGACTCGATGCATAAGAGCCATAAGTAAGAGTAAAAATAATACCATCAAAGCCGCTCACTGTAACCATCTGTTTCACACACGAAGGAAGACCCTGATAATACGAGCTAACCTTATTGAAGCTACCAGGTTGCTGAATGACAGGCCTAGAGGTAAAACAGTTACAACATTTCATCAAATACTAAAACATCTCTTTTTGCATCTTTATAGGAAAACTACAGCTAGAGCTACACAACAACAAGTGGTATAATTAGATAGCAAGAGCTATATTACAGCAAGAGCTAAATAACAGCAAGAGCTATAGACATTATAGTAAGAGCTATATTACAACAAGAGCTACACAATAGTAAGAGCTATAGACATTACAATAAGAGCTAAAATTACAGCAAGAGCTACATTACAACAACAGACCTAGATTACAGCAAGAGCTAAAAAATAACTAGAGCTAGACTATAGTAAGAGCTAAAACTACAACAAGGGCTAGACAACAGCAAGAGTTACACTATAGCTAGAGCTATACTACAGCAAGTGCTATGATCAAACAGCAAGAGCTACATAAATAGCAAGAGCTACAATCAGACAATAAGAGCTAAATTATAGCAAGAGCTAAATAACAACAAGAGCTACAGACATTACAGTAAGAGCTATACTACAACAAGAGCTAGACAAATGCAAGAGCTACACTATAGCTAGAGCTACACTACAATAAGAGCTAGACAAATGCAAAAGCTACACTATAGCTAGAGCTACTTTACAACAAGTGCTATGATCAGACAGCAAGAGCTACACTACAACTAGTGCTACAATCAAACAATGAGAGCTAAATTATAGCAATAGCTAAATAACAACAAGAGCTATATTACATCAAGAGCTACACTACAGCAAGAGCTACACAACTGCAAGAGCTATATTACAGCAAGAGCTAAACAACAGCTAGAGCTAGACTACAACAAGAGCTAAAATTATAGCAAGAGCTACATTACAACAAGAGCTAAACAACAGCTAGAGCTAGACTCCAGTAAGAGCTACAGACATTACAGCAAGAGCCACACCATAACAAGAGCTAAACTACAGTAAGAGCTATGTTACAGTAGGAGCTAAAATTACAGTAAGAGCTACACCATAATAAGAGCTAAACTACATCAAGAGCTAAAACTACAATAAGAGTTATACAATAGCTAGAGCTAGACTACAGCAAGAGCTACATTATAGCAAGTGCTAACATCGAACAGCAAGAGCTACAACAAGAGCTAAACAACAGCTAGAGCTAGACTACAGCAAGAGCTAAAATACATGTCATCTATTGCTATACAGACAACGAATACTGAAATTAGAGTAATATATATAGATAGTGTTAAGGCAAACAACTAGAGTTACAATAAGTAAAGCTAACTACGGCAAGAGCAAAGTAAACAAACTGACCGGTCAATGATGAACAGTCTAAGCATGAGTCTCCAGGCTATAGACCACGGGAACGGGATCTCCCTAAGAAAGTCAAGGTGGATGAGAAGTGGCTCCACCACTGGTCTCGGCAGCCTCTGTAGCTCCAACAGTAGAAGTCCCTGCACCAGCCTGCTTGAGAACCACCTCATCCTCTAAAATGAACCCATTAAAAGAAAATGAAGCAGTATTCACACCGTCAAAGTCACCAAGATCCTCAAGAATAGGAGGGAAGTCCATAATTCTCACACTCTGCAAAGTGACAGAATAATAATAGAAGAAAAACACTCTAAAAAACTCAAAAAAAGGTTCAAAATAGGTCAAAAAGTAGGTAAAAATACCTTGAACTCTAAAATGAGTTCTTTTTATAGGCATCAGACGCAGCTCAGAGTGCGTGACCACTCACCTAGTGCGTGATCATGCGTAAAAACGTGTGATAACGTGCCTCAGGCACGTGATCACACACACATTGAGACCCCAGCACACACACTCCTAGGGTCTCAAACTTGCATTTTGCTAAAAAACTGCATAAAAAACACGCACGAATCACACAAACACGAGCATTGTATGTTTTAGGACACTGTATTTGACATCACTATCTTAGAAAGTCATTCAAAAAAGAAAAATAAAGTACATATAACACAAGCTATTGCACATGCAATTATCACAATTGACACGTCATCAAATCATGCTCGAAACACGATAAATAATGACATCATCACTGCATCATTACTGCATCATCACTACTCAGTGACTTTTTTTTTTGCTTAGAAGCATTCCATCCACTTAAAAGCATTGCATTTGCTTAGAACTATCCCCAAAAAGGTCTAGTGATGAAAACATTTCTCCGTACATGACAAGTGTTTGTTCATTCATTCCGCCTCTAAAGCGTGCCAAGAATCTTAAAAGACCAAAATGAACAAAACCGGCTGCCGAATCATTAAATCGTACCCCAATTTTGTAAATTATGAATTATCAAAATGATAAGTAGCTCATTTCGAGCAATCGTTGCTTAAAACGTGCAGCCCGTCAGACTGGTGTTCATCTCGTAAGACCAGAGTTCAACTTCGTGAAAATTGGAAGCTGATTTTGAAAAAACAGACACTAGAAACATGTTCAAAAGGTCCAAAAACCCTTAAAAAACACCCCTAAAATAGCATAAACGGAGCTCGGGAAGGCCGTGTGACACACGCAGCTGAGCGCATGATCACGCGCCTTGGGCCCATGATCATGCATTCTAGGGACATGATCATGCATCCTAAAGGCATGATCACACACATTTTCCCTATTTTCACATATTTTTAGGCATTTTTTCCTATAAAATAGGGGTCTTTACCTCCCATTTCAACAACGGCCAGGGCCAAGGCAAGAGCTAGAGAAAAAAAATGCAAGAGCCAAAAAGCACACACACACTTAAATGTTGTTGAATTGAAGACTTAGGAGTCCCAATTCACACACTTTTAGCCCACTCTCTACATTCTTCGTAGGATTTTTAGACCACTTTTGCACCAAACCTACCCTCATCTTTGTCAAAGCACACTTCAAAGGTATACGGATTTGTATTCTACACGTCATTTTCAACCTCTCAATGAGGAAAGCTTGAAAATCCCATGAAGCCAAAGCTTCAAAAAATAAAAAACAAGCTCAGTCGAATCTAAGGACCAAATAATCATTTTTGCATGTTTACTTTACTGTCTTGCATTTTACTTTATCATCGCCAGTAGTTGAGAGATTGTTGTGATTATATGATAAGACTGGCAACTTGCATGCTGATTGAATAATCTCTGCCTTGTTTCGCTTATAATAAATTGTCATTTTGCATTAATATGCTTTCAATAAATATGAAAGCTTCTTATCTAAGCTAGAGCTTCGATATTGCGGTCTGATGATGCAATCATCATTATTTACTGTTTATCTTATCATATAGAAATGCTTTATAATAATTTCTGTTAGAGCATAAACTATGTGCATCTGTTTAATTATTCATGATGTATCAATCATCTTTATTGTGGCTATATGCTGTATGAGTGGATGAATAGATGGAACTGCACATACTTGTGTTAACCTTTGTCTTGCAGGTGTTTTCTAGATCAGGACTATATTCACATTTTTGCACTTTTTTCTTTCATATGTATAACTAGGAAAGCCTTGTAAATAATTATGCTAAACTTCTTGTACTTTATGTTATTATCAATGTGCTTATGTGAATGCATTTATATCAACTGTCATTACTAAAACTAGGGTGTTGCCGTAACCATATATTGAGTATTAAAATGAGAAATAGTCAAAAAGTATATGAGATCTCCTGGGCTCAGAATCTCTATTGAGGACGATACTGGTTGAGTGACCCAATGCCATCCCTTTTATATTTTCCTAGTTTTTTTAAAAACCAAGTGGCAACTCCAAATACAAAAGTGTCTCACATCCCCCCAAGACTAAACATTTATCCCTTTCCCGTAAATGGAACGAACGTCCCATTTGGCAAAGTTGCCATGTCCCTCAGAATCACTCCATTTAAACAAAAAATGGAAAGGTCACTCGCACTCATAATTAATCATTCATTTGTATATATCTGCTTTCATCCCCTGCCAAAAAGAATGTGACTTAAGCCTGTTATAAGAACCGCGAAGGTCAAAATGCCCACCAAGGGATGAGTCATGGAAAACCTGCATTACCCTGGCCTTTAAGTCTTCATCTAAGCTGATCACCACTCTCCCTTTATATCGTAATAAGCCTTAAGCATAAGTGTAAGAAGGTTTTGCCTTTGCATTTACAATTAAAGAGTCTATAATTTCTTGCAGCTCCTTATCACACCTTTATAGCTATCACTGACCTCCTTAAGCCAAGTGGGAAGCACTGAAGTGGTGGTTGCGTAACAACTTTCTACCCTTTATTTTGGCCATCCTTTTCTAGACAATGCATTAGCAACCTTATTCTCTACTCCCTTCCTATAGTAAATGCTATAATCTAGTCCTAGAAGCTTGGTCAACCCCTTTTGTTGAATATGAGTATAAACTTTCTACTGCAAAAGAAACTTAATACTCTCTTGATTAGTTTTAATAATAAAAAGGGAGTTACTTAAGTAATGTCTCCACTTTGTTACAGCAAAGATGATGGCCATTAATTCTTTCTCGTAGGTGGAAGCATCCTAATGTTTTAGACTCAATACCTTGCTAAGGAAGGCTAATGGTCTCTGATTTTACATTAGGACTGCACCAATGCCCTTGTTACTCGCATCTGTTTCAAGAACAAAGGGATGGGAAAAATCTGATAGTGCTAGCACTGGTGCGGTGCACATTGCATGCTTCAACTGTTGAAAGGCTTGATGAGCTAATTCTCCATTTAAATGCATCCTTTTTAAGCAATTCTGTGAGTGGCTCACTGATCACTCAATACCCTTTAATAAACCTCCTGTAATAACCCGTGAGCCCCAAAAATCCTCTGAGTGACTTCAAATTTGTTAGAGTGTGCCAATTACTCATTGCTTCCACTTTAGCTTTATCTGTGCTCATCCCGTCTCGGTTAATAACATGCCTCAGATACTCTACCTATTGTTGAGCAAAAGAGCACTTAGACATTTTGGCATAGAGTTGATGCTGTGACATGACCTGTAAGGCTGTCTCCAAGTATTATAAATGCAACTCAAAACTTGAACTATAGATTAGTATGTCATTAAAAAAAACACCACCATAAACTTCATCAAATACGACTCAAAAATTACATTAATTAATGACTGAAAAGTAGCAGGGGCATTTGTTGGCCCAAATGGCATCACCTTAAACTCAAACTAGCCGTGATGAGTGCGAAAAATAATTTTGTATACATCAAACACCTTCATTCTGATTTGATGGTAAGCTGACCAGAGGTCTAGCTTTGTAAAATACATTGCAACCTACAGTTCATCCAGCAAATCTTCCACAATAGGAATTGGAAATTTATCTTATATAATCAAAGCATTCAGTTGCTTGTAGCACATACGAAACCTCCAATTGCTATCCTTCTTCTTAACAAGCAACATTAGTGATGCAAAGGGATTGTTACTGGGTTGAATTAAATCATTATCAATCATCTCTTTCACTTGTTTTTCAATCTCTGATTTCTAAAAATAAGGGTAGCGATAGGGTTTAATGCTTACAGGTTGGCTCCTTCTTTGAGGGGTATAACATAATCATGGCTTAGGTGGGGTGGTAGAGATTTTGGATCCTCAAAGACTTGATAATAATTATCAATAAGGGATTTTACAGGTGTGGGTAGCTCTATTTATTTGGTTTAGGTGATAGTGTTTAGTTGCTCTGTGGTTTCAATGGTGTTTATTTGCTTTATGGGTTTAGGTTTGTAGTGGCAGGAAATTGCAAAAAATTGAGCTAAAATTTGGTCCCATCCTTTCTTTAGCAGCTTTTGTAAAATTTTCCCACACATAGTCTTCAGAGTAGCAACCTCTTTTTCCCTGTGAGCTCAATCTGCTTATTATTGTTGATGAACATTAGCTTCATTTTCACAAAATCAAATGTTATTGTGTTGTAATTCCTTATCCAATCCACTCCTAACACCATATCATGACCTCCTAGCCTGAGCACCCTAAAATCAAACTCAAATTAATGATTTTGAATTATCCATTTGAGCTTTTCACACTTTGTTTTACTAATCATACTCTAACCGTTAGCCACTGTGACCTACATAGTTTTAGCCCATGTCATGGTTCTTTAAACCTCCTTCACCATTTTGGTATCCACAAAACTATAAGTGCTACCACTGTCAATTAGTATCATGACTCTCTTACTAATAATTTCTCCTTTAATCTTGAGGGTATTAGTTGCCTCTATCTCTTCAATGGCATGCATGGAGATTTTGATACTATTAGTCACCTCTTTTGGCTCATCACTTCCTTACAATTCCTCATCTAGTTCTTCTTCTTCCATAGCGATGAGAACATTCAAGCTCTTGGTCTTGTACACATGACCCATAAAATATTTGTCTCTACACTTGAAGTATTGGCCTAGATTCCTCTTCACTTGATTTGGGTGGTAATTTTAGTGGCATCAATTTGGGGGCTGCTATTTAGGTTATTGGTTTTTGATTTAAAGGATGATTTTCTATCAATGGTGTTAGGTTGGTAAGCTTTAGTGGTGTTTGTTTGAGTGTTTATCGGTAAGTTTTGGTGATATCTATCGGGTAGGCTTTGATGGTCTTTTTGAAGGGTGGCTTTTGTTTCTTAAACATGGCCATGATGGATTTTTCATGGAGCTTGGCTTGCTCACAGGCCTGGTTTAAAGTGGTGGGTCTAAATAATTTAACCATGGGCTTGAGCTCTTTACTGAACACACTAATGAAGCTGGAGATAAAATAGTGTTCATCTAGCTCATGGTGATACTTTAGCATAATTAATTTAAGATTTTCAAATTTGTCTTAGTATTCTTCAATGGTTCCTTTTTGCTTTATTTTGTTAAACTCCTTCATTACATCATCCACAGTAATCTCTCCAAATTGTTTATAAAGTTCGTCACTAAATTCTTCCCAAGTGTTATCCTTATGTTAAGCTTGCCAACCTTGATACCAGATTTCAGCCTTATCTCCCAAATAAAGAGTGGCCAAATCAATCTTTCATTCATATGGAATCCTAAATATTTAAAAATACTTCTCACACTTCCTAATCCAACTCCTAGGGTTATCTCCCTCAAAATTTGTAAGCTCTATTTTTGGCATTTTGTTACCAAAATTAGAGTTACCCGAGAATGGATTTGTCTGGCTATTTCCCAATCCCAAACTCAACTAACCCTTTTGCATATTCTCATTTAACAGCTGGACAATTAATATTCACTACCGTAGGAATGGGTAAGATACCTTTACCTCCATTTTTTCCCACTTTAATATGTTTGTGTGAGCGACCTGAGGGTTTGTAAATTTCATGGTGGGACATTCTAAGGGACATGGCAACTTTGTTGAATGGGACATCCATTCCGTTTATAGGGCAGGGAAAAATGTTTGGTCTCGAGGGGCTACGAGATGCTTTTGTGTTTTGAGTCGCCACTTGGTTTTTAAAAAACCAAGAAAAGATAAAAGGGATGGCATCGGGTCACTCAACGAGTATCGTCCCAAGCAGAGATTATGAGCCTGAGAGATCTCATCTACTTTTTGACTATTTCTCATTTTAATACTCAATATATGGCTACCATAGCACCCTAGTTTTGGTAATGATAGTTGAAAATGCCTTAGAGGGGGGGGGGGGGTGAATAAGGCAATCGAATTCAAATCGATAGTAATTGAAATTTAAACAAAAATAGAAAGAATGTTGGGAAGGAAGTATGAAGAACACAATGATTTAAGGAGTTTGGATTCAATAATAATCCTACGTCTTTACCTAACTTATCCCTAAGTTAGGATTTTTAATCACCCACAATATTATTCACAAGATTGAGATTACACAAGAGTTTAAGGCTCACTCTTACAACCTTACAAACAAGAGTTTCTAGGCTCTCTCTAAAACTGAATCCCAAGTGTTTTAATGGCTACCACTTAAACCAATTCCTTTAGAAATAAATCTCACTTCCCTTATAATCTATCCTAAGAATTAGATGAAGTAGAAATTCTATTTCTAACACACAACCAACTCTCACAAGAGTTAATGAAACAAAAATGAATAAATTGAAAGTTTGAGAGCTTTGATGAATGCTTAAAAGAGAATGAATGATAAACAAGTTTCTCAGCATTCAATTGAGCTCTTGGAGGTGTTTATATAGATAAAAACTCAAAAATATAGCTGTTGGATGAATCAATTATGTCTCCAACGTCTATAAATGATTTTTGTATGTTCTAGGACTATTTTGCAACTTTATGGACGCTCACGATCGTGAGGAGGAGGTTCTAGCTCGTGAGGAGGAAAATACTAGCTGTTGCCTTTGAAACAAGTTAAAAATTCCCATTTTTTTTTATCAGGGCCATGCTCAGGAGCGGCTCACGATCATGAGCATCACTGCCCAAAAGGCTCAAAAAGGATGCTACAGGAGGTTGCTCGTGAGACGCTCGTGAAGGTGCTCGTGAACGTCACTGAAGAAGATGGAATTAGCCTTATATTTTTTCATAAAAGTTGTATGTAATTGTCTTATCGTTCCATAGCACTTTGAATCATCTCAATTGGACATCTGTAGCCCAAGATATTGCTCAAATACTAAGAGCTTCTCAGCTTAAGATGAAAACTACATATGCTGACTTTGATTCAATATTTGCATATCCAAATGAACTTGGATTTTGACAAGTAAGATTAATTCAGAAAGCTTAAGATGTCTAATTCTAATGTTAAGAAGATCACTTCCTCATTTTAGAGCTCTAAGATTGTTAAAATCTTCCTTGAATCTCGGAGGTCATATTAGCCCAAAAGCATGCTTAACTCCATTTTGATTTGCATGATAGTCCTAGCTTATACGCACTTTAAAAAAAATGTTAAATGCTAAAAACTAAGATTTTTAAGATCAAAATCAAGATTGATTATTGCTAAGGTCAACACAACTGTATTTTATAAAATTGATCTAAGGTCTGGATATTGGCAATTGAGAATTTCAGAGGCACATATACCTAAGACTGTATTTAGAACACGATATGGGCATTATGAATTTGTTGTGATGCCATTTGGACTAACAAATGCACCTGCTGCTTTTATGTCCTTAATGAACAAAATATTTCAGATGTATCTAGATCGGTTTATCATTGTGTTTATTGATGATATACTGATTTATTCTGAGACTCGAGAACAACATGATGAACATTTAAGAATAGTGTTGTAGATTTTGAGAGAAAAGCAACTTTATGCAAAATTTAATAAATGTGAGTTCTGGCTAGAAGAAATTGCATTCTTGGGGCATATTATTTCCAAAAATGGTGTACAACCTGATCCTTCAAAGATTGCAGCAGTAAAGGAGTGGGAACCCCCTAAAAATGTATCAGAGGTACAAAGTTTTCTGGGTTTGGTTGGATATTATAGGAGATTTATTAAAGGATTTTCAATTATTGCTAAACCATTAACAAATTTGTTGAAGAAGAATGTGATATTTAAATGGGATGCTAAATGTGAAGAAAGTTTTGAAGAATTGAAGAAAAGATTAATTTCTGCACTAGTTTTGACCTTGCCATCAGGAAATGGGGGATATGTAATTTTTACAGATGCAGCACAGCAGGGATTAGGGTGTGTGCTAATGCAAAATGGAAAAGTCATTGCTTATGCTTCTCGATAGTTGAGGAGCCATGAAATGAATTATCCGACTCATGATCTGGAATCGGTAGCAATTGTACATGCTCTAAAAATATGGAGGCATTATTTATATGGAGAAACATTTCAGATTTTCACTGACCATAAAAGTCTGAAATATATTCCAACACAAAAGGAGTTGAATATAAGACAAAGAAGGTGGATGGAGTTGATAAAAGATTATGACCGTACCATAGATTACCATCCAGGAAAAGCCAACAAAGTTTTTGATGCTCTAAGTAAGAAAGCCATTGAGAGAAGTGCTGGAATGACTAGCCATGCAGTAAGG
>CATIWM010574743.1:0-22613 GCA_949671775.1 Mallotus repandus
GAAGACAACAAAATTTAAAAAAAAAAACAAACAAACAAACAAAAAAGCTAAACCATGCAATACACATGAATAACAAAACATGTATGAATAACGTACATGTATACATTTAATTCACTTTATTAAATCATATAAATAATGAATGATAAATAAAGGAAATAAACACATATTTAATAAACTACACAATAATAATCAATAGAAATAAATAAATAAACAACAATATTTTATTAATCAATTTAAAGGCATGCAAAATACTATTTTAGAATATATACAGAAATCTTTGTAACAAAGCAAATAATAAAAAGTGAATTTAATAAAATATATAAAAAAGAACATAAAATTAAAAACTAACAAGAATAGTCAAAACCTAATTAATTCACCAAACAAATCTGCAATAAAAATAAACAAATGAATTAAAATGAAAAGAAAAAAAATGGTGCCTTAATCCAGCAAAAATCAAATCAATTATGATGTTAGAACTAAGTCCCCGGCAACGGCACCAAAAACTTGGTTGTGCAAAACTACAAGCACACAGTGTCACCAAGTAGTATAAAAAATATTGTTACTACGAGGACTTATTCTAATCATCTATTAATCCAATTCTTTATTTTTTAAGGCTTTCGAATTTGCTTTTTTTTGAAAACTAAAATTAAATTAAACAAAGGAATGCAAAATAAATTTCTTAACATTTATATAAAAAAGAATTATCAATATATGAAATTGCTAGGGATTGATTTTCTTCACAATCATTAATCATATTCAATTAATGTGTTATTAGGCTTGCTTATTCCTAAGGTTTCTAAATTATCAATTAGCCTTTCTCAAGAACCAATATTTTTAACTTATGAATTAACTCAAGAACACTAGATTCCAATTCTCATTGCAAACCTATTTCCCAAATTAAATCACCACACCCATATGAAATTTAATACCTTTATGATATCTTTACCTATAAAAGAATTAAATCTATTATTAGAGATCTATTAAGGTTTTGATCTCTCAACCTAAAACCCCAATTTTAATTATGCTAATTGTGATCAAACATCAACATAAATTAAACACAATAACCATAGTATGTAAGAAAATAATAAACACATTAAATGAAAATTAACTAAATCATGTTTAGATTATCAATCCCCAACATATATATATATTTAGCTAAACAAAATAACCATTATTTCTTGAAATACCATAAAAATATTTAATAATTAATAAGAGTGGAGAAGAAAAGAAGAAAACCCTTAATTATAGCTCTTGAAATTCTTCTCCAGCAAACTTCTTTAGCTCTTTTGTTGTTGTTGTTGTTGTACGTCCTTCTCTATTCTCTCCATATTCTATATATAATCTCTCCTTCTTCCCTTCCTCTTGTCTATTCCATATTTTTCCACTTAGTCTTGTTCCCTCCATAATTGTTATATTTTATTCCCACTTCATCTTGTGTCCCTCATAATGCTTTCTTTTATTTCCACTTAATCTTGTTTTCTTCATAATGCTTTCTTTTATTTCCACTTAATCTTGTTTCGTTCATAATGCTTTGTACAAAAACAAATTAAAACATGAAAAGTAAATCAATTCCACTAAAAAATGACTAAAACACACTTAAAATATGCATTAAACTACGACTACTAATATATAATCAATAATAATAAAGTTTACAACTGTATGCGTTTGGTGAGGAGAGGCCATGACTCAACCGACTTTGGACATCATCTCCTCCATACCTTTTCTTCTTCCTCTTCACACCTTAATAAAAAAAAGGGGGACTCAGAGAAGAAATAGAGGAAGAGAGCGAGAGTGGCGATTCTTCCATCTTTCTTCTATGCATCATATATATTTAAAAGTTTTTCTTTGAAAAGGACACTACTTTGTTGGTGAGTATATTTCTATTTCATTCTCTTGTCTAAAATTTTGAGCTTGACTTAGGAACTCGTGTATTTTTTTTATTAATTTAAACCTTGGGAAATTTTGAAATTCAGTGCTTTTTGTACCGTTAATAAGTCTACAAATCTTTGGTTAATATGTTTATAGGTGTTGGGTTATTATTTGATGTAAACCCCGTTTAAAGATAAACACAAGAAACATGTCCATCCTAGTCTTAGAGATGAACTACCCTACCATAAGTCGATCGCCTCTTCAAGCTTGTGAGTGGACATTTTTATCTTCTTCTTTGGTTAGATTTCTAATTTTCTTTTTCTTGCTTTTCCTCTTAATAACTTGGTGAATCTTTCTTGATTACAAGCCATATATTTGATTGAGAGTTGACCTATGAGATGGCTATTGCACTTGTCATTTTTTGTGGAGTCCTTACTATTTCTTTATTAAATTTTGTTGTTGATGTTGGGAGAAATCTTGTGTTTTCTCCTTCGTGCTCGATTATGTTTGCTTCTTTGAAGTGCATCTTCTTTGATTGATTAATGCTACTCCTTATATGTTCTTGATATATTGTTATCCTTCAGTTTTGCGCTTCATAAATTTTTATCAAATTCTTTATAATTACTGTTTCTAAGACTTAATATTTATTCTAGCCAAAAGTGTTAACGAAATTATGCAAATTTTAAATCTAAAAAAAATAATCATTAAAACGTGGCTTAACGATTTAATAATAAGCTAAGAATGAATTTGAGCAACTCAAGAACATATGCAAATCAGTGATTTATTCCTCTCCTTTTCTCTGATTTCATCTTTACAAAAATCCCTTTGAAAATATGTTTTCTTGTTGTCAAGGAAAGCCTTAAAGTTAAAGCTTGACACTTGATCAATTTGGTGTCACTCTCTTAATTCCTTGCTTTAAGTGATTGATAGTAATGACCAAATCAATGACTTTTGACTTAAAACAAAAGTTTAGTATAAAATACACTCCTATTTAATTGTCATTACATATGTTATATTGTAAAATAAAAAACTTAAAGTCATATTATCATCCAGGTGGAGTAGTTACAATCGATTGTGCAAAATCCAAACCATAGATTTTATATAAATAGGGCACATATTAATATAGCCCTTGTGTACATGAATAAGCCAACAATAAATTGGCATAGAAGAACCAATGAATCATATCATCATGGAGTTATGTTAATATTAAATAAATGCTTAGCATTAATAATAATAATAATAATAATAATAATAATAATAAAAGAAATAAAGTGAATAAATAAGGAATAAATGAAGGGCATGTATACATCAATAAATATAAATAATTAAGAGCACATGTGCACACAAGTGGAAAGGTTGTAGTAAGACCATGCCCAGGGGACGACTGGGTTCTGTGAGATGTCATACTGTGTCTGAGACACAGCAACTCACGAGATTTTAAAGAAGTATTTGTATTTTAGTACGATGATATATGAATTGACGGAATTGAGATATTCTTGGCCAAATGTTGTGGTAACTGTCTTGTGGACAACGCTTGAGATTCAACATGCTGTTGTGGCAAATCCAAGTGGTAATATTTGTATTCATAAAATTGTGATAAACCTTCGATGTGCTGAATGGTACCCACCACATTGATAGCTACCTGTGATCTTGTGAACTTGTGATATCGTGCAAAGGTGCTTTAAATATTATATTTAATAATTACAGTTTTGTGTTTAGAATTATTTGATTACGTAATTAATTAAACTGTTAAAGTTTGAGTGTATATAATATGCGTCAGAAACAAATATGGCAGATAGATTATATGAAATTTATATAAAATTTTAAGGAAAAAACCTAAATAAGCTATTGCAATATAATATGATTTACATATGTAAAATATCTAAATTAAATGAGTTATTTAAAGATTTCCTATAAGGTAAATAATGTGTATCCTAGTATTCTTTGTGTGCACATTTTACTGTTTTTATTTATTATTGTTCAAATATATATACATTCCATTATATATTCTATTGCGCTTTCTTGTTATACTTATTTTGTATTGTACTCTACCACTCACAAAGTATTTTCTTGTGAAAATACTCATCACTCCTATCGTCTTCATTTTTTCAAAGTAATTATTTGTAGTGAGAAGCAATAAGGATTTCAGTGCATGTTGCAGTTGGTTTTGCTAGAGTGCTTGAAGATGGATTCTGATCAGTAAATTATGGTGCAGAAGAAAATTGTAATATAAGCTAGAATTATATCAAATGTTAATAATGTCTTATTTAGACGAATGTATTGAGTTAATTGTAGTGTTAGACTTTATATGTTATACATTAAGATTTATAAGTTTATTGAAATTATAGTTAGAACTTTGAATAGAATAGTATAATTATGATTTGAACTTAAGTTATAAGTGATACCCTGCTACATCGGTACCCTAGTTAGGTGGTTTGAGAGTTACAATCATCTATCGAAGGTTCCAGCGGGGAGGGGTGTCACATTGTTTGGTATCAAAGCATAGGTTTAATTGATTCTGAGGTACTTGTAGCTTGAGATCGATGGGAATCTCAAAGGATAGATTATCTAAAAGAACTTAGTGAATAAGAATTTAATGTTTCAGTATGATTATGATTGATATATTAGAAAAAAAATTTATGATTAAGGATAAGAGACGTACTAGGTGATTGTATTTTTGTGGACTTATGAATTTAAGAAAATGAGATTAGAATCTTATTTATTAATTATATATGATTTATTCCATTTTGAGATTATAGTCTATAAGAATAAAGTAATATTTGAAGATTGATTACTCTTGGAGACATTACAATTGAGAATTTAAAACCAAATATAGATATAGTTGATAAATATCATAGACAATAGTGAGTCTATAGGAACTCCATGTCTGTTGGTGGATGAAATTATATATTTGAAGATATATTAGGATTTCCTTTTTATAATATAGGAGTTGAGACATGATAAAAAAAAAAAAAAAAAGAGATCGAGTTAGAAATGATATATTGAAATACTATTTTAAAAATTTAAATGATGTTTTAGGGATATTCATTGCACCAGGAAAGTCATAACAATTTATATCGTTATTTGGAATTGTTCGAACATAAAACAAAATGTAATTCCAAGAAATGATGGTTTAAGGGTGTAATGGGCAATTTATTAGAGATGGAATGGAGAATTGTAAATTTAAATTGAGTTGCCATATGAACATATGGTAGTTAACCTAAGACAACAATTGTTGGTAATGAAAGGACTATTATTAATAAGTAAGAGAATCGTTAAATTTAAATTAAGGTTGGAGTTCATAAAAAGAAGGTTGACAGATTTTGGTGTAAAAAAAAGGTGAAGTGCATTAGAGAAGTCTATTATTGATTATAACTAGGTAATGATATGATATTGGTAATATGAAGTGAGTGCGAATTGCAGAAATTAAGCAAGTGAGAAAGGTTGTTATATGATGGAACACATATAATTTACAAATTATATAAAATATGAGTACAATAAGATAGTGATTACCTAAATGTCTATGTGGAGTGAGGAAATAGAGTTTGGAATTACAACCTTAATTGGAGTTAGCCTAAGAAAAATAAAGATGTAGTAAAAAAAATAACCAAGGGATTTGATTGTTTAATTTGTAAGAAATAAGCAAATATTTTTTACCCTAAGTGAAAGCTTCAGGTTTGAACTGAGCTTGCATCAATCAAATGATGCTAAATACATTAAGAGTGTCAAGTTTAACATACTAATAGAGTAGTGGAATAATGCTACAAAAGAATGATAAACAAACCTCAAAATGGATATAAAAATTGATGACAAGTTAAATAAGTATTAAAAAAGGAAATTCGAGTGGCATATAGTACACTATTGTTATTATTTATGATGATAAATATTGAGTATAGCTTGAAGGATTTATGTGGTGGATAAGGAACATTGAAGTTTATGGTTATTAGTGATTAAATTAAAATTTAAGAAGTAAAGAATATTAAGCTATCTAAATTTAATCTCTTTCAGAAGATGATAAAAATTTTATGAGCTTGGCTATTTATCTTAAGGAAGCTAATACCATTGAAGATATAATTTTAAGATATAAAATTAAGTTGGCTTATTCTTAAGAATTATTAGCTAGTTGATAATTATTGTTCCCAATGTGAACATAATGATGGATTGAAGATAAGAAAAAAGAAGAATAATGATATTGCTCAAAGGTAAGCTCAAAGTTTACAAAATAATTTTAATCTATTTTGTGTAATGTTGTAAAAAATGATGAGAAGTGAGTTGAAAATCAGCTCTAAGTGATGGTAAGCGAAATATGTGTAGTGCGAAATATGTACAGTGCGACCTATGTAAAGGAAACTCAATTGTGGTAAAATAATTACATTTTTTTAAGTAAAAGTTTGGAGGTCAGAAATCATAAAGATTCTGAGATCCAAAGCAAATAATATTAAAATAAAAATAGAAGGTCATACAAAAGAGCAAAACAGCAAAAGCTCCAAAACATATGAGAATTAAAAAGGTCAAAGCCTCAAGTAAGCAATAACAAAATCTATAATTCTTCATAAATTAAGTCTATGCGGCTTCTTGGATTCTCTTTTAGGAAAAGTTGTCTGTTGAGGGCCCTGAGTTTTATTTAAAATTTTCTTTTTATAATTAGTAACATTAGTCCACTTGCCATCATTAAGCTCCACTTGGTCTGCCCAAGACATAGCTTTGTCAACATTATGAGTAAAACTTGTATCCCTGTCTTCTGAAATTAGAAGTTGTTTCTCAGACCTATGTTTAGATGTATGTTGACTAACGGTAGCAATAGTTTCCATTACATCGTCAGCATCTCTAGGAATGGTTGTAGCATCGTTCAACCGCTGTAGAATGTTGGAAAGCTCTAGATGATGCTACTCCAGAGACTTGTTCTCTTGATGACTATCCTGCATAATATTTCCATCAGTCTTAGCAGCATAGATAATTGCATCCTCATCCACTAAACTAGCATTATGTGTAGCCATAACGGCAACATCTTGAACCTAGTCTGCAACTTTAGTACCAGCAAGAACCCATGGAGTAACCATCATAGAAGTTCTCGCCTTTCCTGAATCCACTGGATGAGCAGTATCATTCAAAGATGGTAGATGATCAAAAGAATTACTTACTAGAACAACAAGCTTCATTTTTTGTTGCCAAATTTTTTTTAGTTCATTAATAGATGACCGAGTCTGATCTTTGGCCCTCTTTCTGCAATCATAAGAGATGTGTCCTATGTTAGAGCATATAGTACAAAAAAGTGGCAAATTCTCATACACCACGTCGATGAAGAAACTCTTCCCAACTCTTACCACAAGAAAATTTTCAAGAAAATTTTTAGTGAAATCCACATCCACTAAAACTCGAGCATAATGTCCATAGTCACCATTGATGGTTGCCTTGTCAATTTTCAATGAAATTCCTATTCTCTTAGCAATTGAAGCCAGAATTTTGGGCTGCCAGTATTCCCATAGCAAACTTTAAAATATTACCCAAATTTGAGCATTAGTGGACTTTTGATCTGTAGGATCGAAATCAGCAATCCAACGTTGCAAGTGAAGCAATCCAAGTTTTAAAGTTAAAGATTCTCTACCCTATACCATATTTTTGTCAGCACAGTAATAACCACAACCAAGAGAAATAAGTTTCCAGGCTGTGAAAAGTCCCCAGATGGTGATAAGCTTCTGCTTCAAATCATCAAGCTTCCATGGTTGTTCACCCTTTGATAAAACCAAATGAGCAATAAGAGCATTCTTACAGAGCAAAAGATGTTGCCGGTACAATTGTTCATCAACTTTAATGGCTATGTACCCTCCTTTATTTGAAGGCGGAGACTCTATTGAAGAAGGAGAGCCGATGACCGCTGCTGTATATGACTATTTGGTAGCGACTGGCTTAAACATGTTGGCGTGATTGATGTAATCCATAACTAGGATGGTTAGACGCTACTGCTGGTGAGCAGGAATGCAGAAAACGGCTAGGGTTTCCTTTACACCATGATAGCTCTCCAATATTGTGAAATAATTACATAATTTTTGGACAAGATAGTATTAAGTAAAATGTAGGTGTAGAGGTTACAATACACATTTCATTATAATAAGGATTTGACATTAAAACTTATAAAGTAGGCTTATTAACTAGTATAGTGAGAATTTATAATTTATTTTATGTTGTATTACCAAGGAAACATTATGGTGATCCTAAATGGTGACTTTATAGCAATTATTAGTAAAAAAAAATGTAACCTTTGGGGAAATCTCTTGTTATGGAAGTAAAAGTTGAGGAAGTTAAGGGCAATAATGTTTAACTCAATAACAATGAGTATTGATAAAGAAATAATAAGAAGATGAAAGAATTTATATATTTATCTATGTATGGATGGATATTAACACTACCAAAAATTTGATGCTGAGATTTAAAGTTAAGCTTGTTGAGATTTTAAGCTAAGCCTGATATGTTTTGAGATGTATTGGGTCGAGATAGTTGGAAGGGATGGTTATTAATAAGGGTATTCATTTTGTTGAAAGGAAAATGGAAATGGAGAAGGTTGGATAAGAGAGTAAAACATATTAGAAAGTCTGAGATTTATTATTTAATATATTTGAATAATGTTCATCTATTAATATAGTGAATTAAGTACCAAACACAGGTACTTAGCAAATGAAAGGACTATTAAAATTATAAATATGTGTTTAGCACATTAAAGATGAGTATGGTGAGACATGGTCGTTAGCATAGATGTACCCTGGTGCCATTTTGTAATATATAATGACATTGTAAATTATCCCAAATGGCAATAAAGTATTCATTTAAATAAAGTGTTTATTTATTTGAGTATTTATCCTTTAGCATTATGTTAAATAAATTTTTATCAATAGTTGATAATATGAGCTACAAATTTATTTAGTACATATGCTATAAAATTATTTATAGTCAATCTATTAATATTTGGATAACATTACTTAGACTATCACCTCTATCTATTTTCCTTGATTAGTATGTAATACTAATAGTGGGAGGTAATAAGTCTCATGCTACTTGATATGAGATATCAGAATAGACATATGGATACTCATGTGATGGGTGGATTGAACAGTGACGTTAGATTAGTGATCATAAGGATATTCATTTATAGTCAATGATCACAGTCTAGGTCATAATGGTGCATATAGTCCTTTGACATGAGGTGACATGGTCATCCATATTTAAGTGGTTAGAGTTTGTTACCGCTTACATACTTGTGTTATTCACCCATGAGTATATGGTGTATGGTGGCTCTAGTTAGTTTAATATAGGAATGAGTGTTCAGCCAATATGGGATTCATTGCCTAGAGTGAACTAGGATAGATCATATGCTATCTAAGTTTATTCTTATTGAATAGAGTTCTTGGCCAGGACAAACATAACACAATCTAAAAGAGTTTCAGTGTTAGAAAGTGTTTCTAGTATTTGTTATGTTTTATCAAGAATAACTTCAGATGAGGTCATATGATAAAGCTATTAAAGTTTGACTTTAACTTGACTCTAGGCTATATCAGGATCTTCTAATGAAGGGATTCTAGTGCACGATAATTATGACTATAAAGGTTCGTGTGAATCATCATATGCATTCATTTCTAATTGGGTAGTTGTGATATCGATGCTAAAGGTCACTCACAACTTATGAGAGCTAAATGTGTATAATTAGGATTTTCACATTTAGGTTTGAAAGAGTTTTAAATAATATCAAGAGTTGATATTATATTCTCATTGCCAATTAGATATAAACCTAGTAAGTCACACCTAAGATTTTTTCCATATCACCTTATTAATCTAATTATTGATTAAAGAGTTTAATCAATGAATTAAGATTAATGGAATTGGATTTATGCTTTGAGTAATGATTCTAGCACATCATGAAATTTAATTCCACCAAGAGTTTAATTATTAAATACTTGATTAATATGAGATATTAATTTAAGTGTTAAATAAAGAGTATGTATTGTTTCCTTATGGACTTGGATTAATGGCCCAATATGTATGGGCTTAGGCCCAAAAGAGTTTTGGCCCAAAAATTAATCCAAGGCCCATTAACCAAAAAGTAGGCCCATTAGATTAATGGAATGGGCTTGGGCCAAATGTTGGCCCAGCAACCTAAGGCCAATTAGCTTGATGGAATGGGCTTTGAGCCAAGTGTTGGCCCAACCAAAAGGCCCAAGTCCATTAACTAGGCCCAATTGATTTATGGTTTGGGCTTAGCCCAAGAGTGTCCAACAACCAAGCCCAAGTCCATTTATCAATTTAAGTCATTTTGGCATATTAGAAGATATTTTCTCCCATGTGTGTTTAGTTGACTTTTGGGGCAAATTAGTTGGTGGTATGTGTAGAGAATTATTTATGTGGGTTAAACATATGAGATGTGTTTAAATAATCTCTACATCTATTTTCTACACTTATAAGATATTTATACATATACACTCTTAACTAAGTCAATAGGTGGCATGCAAGGTGGCTTCCTAATGATGACAGTGTAAGAGATATTTATATATATATATATATATCTAATAAAAACCTAATTCTCTACATGTATAAATGACCTTATTAAGAGTTAGTAAGATGATGAGATATGATATCCATTAAGTGTTAGTGGAAAGTGTAGAGACACAAAATATACCAAAAGGAAACACAACATATACCAAAAGTATACTCTTAGTTCTTGCTAGAGAAATTTAGTTAGTTCAAGCTTCTTGGGTCATAAGAGAGGTGTTTGGAACCATACTTGATTTAAGGCAAGAAGGTGATTGGAAGGCTTTGGTGTTTCAAGCTAGAGGCCATACACTTGGATGGCTTAGCATTGATTCAAAAGAGCAATCCATTGTAGTAGATTACTTGTGGTCTACATAAAACTATTAGGAAATTGTGAGTATTCCGCCAATATGATTTCCTAAGTTTTATGTTTATACATGTTGATGTATGTTAGCTATGTGTTTAAATAAAAAATGGATCTTAGGAGTGAAAATTATTCATGTGACGAAGGGTTATAAGAAAGTAAAATTTTGAAATTTACTCTACTTAGATTAGTGCTCACCACACTACTTAAAGCCTAAGTAGCATAACTGATTTCCTTCAATAGTTGCACTTGTAAATGTGTGAAAAAAACAGAGAGAGGGAGTTGAGATTTAAATTTTTTTTAATTGAAATTGCTCTAGTTTAAGCAACCTTCAGTTGTAGTTATAAAGGATAAAAACATAACTTTGAGTTAGAATTTGATATTCAAAATTCAATTAAAGTCGTTCAAATTTGAGAAGACTAAAGGTCTAGTTATAAGAAGTGATGACTAGAGAATCCAATTATATTAACTAAAAAAAACATGTTATAGAAATTAAATAGGAATTCTAGGTTCTAAGTTAAGCTAGTGTCAATTAAAAGATGCTAGTTATTCCAAGGGTGCAATTATGGATACGAAAAACATCATTATTGTATAGCAGGTAAAAATAATAAAGGTAAAAGAAATTATTAGTTTCTTTATCTAAGAATGTTAAGCTTAAACATAACTTAGAATAGTGCATCAGAATGGTCCATTGGACGAGACTTCTGTCGAGATTTAAAAGTGATAATAAGGCAAATAAATATGTAAGGGTTAGCCTGAGCCATATTAAAAATTTATACTGTAATTAATTAAAAAGATCAACATCAAGTATAGATTTGATGGATTTTTACCGATAATAAAAAATGTTGAAATTTATGGTTAATAGATGACAAGTTAATATTTTTGACAGCAAAGAATATTAAGGTGCTATAGAGAAAATGAATAGCATGAAATTTTATGGGCCTAACTATTTATTAGGGGGAGGCTAATGTTAATAGGAATATGAACTTTAGATTTAAGGACAAATTAAATTCATTTTGAGGTGTATGAACTAGTTAATGATGACCGTTACTAATGGGAATATGACCCGGAAAAGAAAAAAGAAACATATTTGTAAGGATGAAAGGATAAAAAAAAAAGGGGAAAACAAGAAATTCTTGGCAATAGATATTAGTATTACTGAAATTAACCTCCTGAGGTTAAGAATAAGATTGATTTATTTAGGAATGTGATTTACTTTCATAGTAAAATAGTATGTGACCAAAATAATAGTTGCATTATAAATTTATTCGTATAATAAGCATATGTGACTATAAAAAAACAAGAGAGATGAAAGAATGTGAATTATGTTAAATACGTAAGCTTAAGGAATTATTGAAGGGGATGAAGGAAAATTTAAAGTATGAAGAGAAACCGATGGCAAATGTGGCGTGAGATTAGAAAGGGTTAAAGAATAAGGTGATACCTTTGGTAAAGGTATTATAAAAAAAATTGCTCTCGAGAAAAAGCCACATGAGAAGGAGAGTAAGATATAATGTGGTAGTGTATGTATCTGCTATTGATGGATGTGAATAAAATTGTAAGTGTTATCAGAATTTTAAGGACGAAATTCCTTTTAGTGGGGGAGAATTGTCACGTCCATGTTAAGAAAATACTAAATTATAAATTAATGAATAAATTATACTCAATATAAGTACAAAATAATAGTAGCAATAAGAAATAAATTAAAATAAGTACCTATATATAGTAATGATAATTAGGGGTAAATATATTTTTGTGGGTATGTGTATGTGAAGTATGGAAGGGGTTAGGACTAAATTGTCATAAAATAAAGTATGGAAATAAGGACTTTATTGTACAACTAGAAATTAGTGGATTAAGCTAAAAAAATACAATAATAATAAAGTTTACAAGTGTCTGCGTTTGGTGAGGAGAGGCCATGACTTAACCGACTTTGGTTATCTTCTCCTCCACACCTTATCCCTATGGCAATTAAATATTCATTTAAATAAAGTGTTTGTTTACTTGAGTATTTACCCTTTAGCATTATGTTAAAAGAAATTATTATCAAGAGTTGATAATTAATATGAGTGAAATTCTTTTTGTAATACATCTTCCAATAACAAAACATGATTATACAAATCAATTAAAGTAGATCCTATAGCCTTGGCCGCAACACTTGCTCCATTCTCAAGTCTTAGCACGGAAGAGCCACTTAGATATCTCATATCTAACAATCCTACTTTATTCATATGGAAGTTGGCAATGGTTTGCCCAAAAGATTCGGGAAGGGACTGAAAGATCAAAACCGAGAGAATGTGGGAGCCCATGTGAACTCCATGATTAGATTAATGGAGGAGCTAGAGAGTCTAGACTTCACATTGAACTTCCACCTCCAAGTGGATCTCAGAGAAGAAATAAAGGAAGAGAGTGAGATTAGGGATTCTTCCATCTTTCTTCTTTGGATCAGATTTAAAAGTTTTTTTTTGAAAAGGATGCTACTTTGTTGGTGAGTAGACTTCTATTTCATTTTCTTGTCTGAAATTTTGAGCTTGACTTGGGAACTCTTTTTTTCTTTTTTTATCAATTTGATCCCTAGGAAAGTTTGAAATTTAGTATTTTTTGTACCGTTAATAAGTCTACAAATCTTTGGTTAATATATTTATAGGTGTTGGGTTACTATTTAATGCAAACCCCGTTTAAAGACAAATATAAGAAGCACGTTCATCCTGGTCTTAGAGTCGAACTACCCTACCATGAGTTGATCGCCTCTTCAAGCTTATGAGTTGACGTTTTTATCTTCTTCTTTGGTTAGATTTCTAATTTTTTTTTACTTGCTTTTCTTCTTAATAACTTGGTGAATCTTTCTTGATTGCAAGCTATATATTTGATTGAGAGCTGAGCTATGACATGGCTATTGTACTTGTCATTTTTGGTAAAGTCCTTACTATTTCTTTATTAAATTTTGTTGCTGATCCTGGGAAAAATCTTGTGTTTTCTCCTTCTCACTCAATTATGTTTGCTTCTTTAAAGTGCATTTCTTGCTGTTGAAAAATTTGGTCTTGAGTTGATCTAAAAATTTTGATTGATTAATGCTACTCCTTATATGTTCTTGATATATTGTTATCCTTCAGTTTTGCGCTTCATAAATTTTTATCAAATTCTTTGTAATTACTGTTTTTAAGACTTAATTTTTATTCTAGCCAAAAGTGTCAACAAAATTATTCAAATTGTAAATCTAAAAAAAATAATCATAAAAACGTGGCTTAACGATTTAATAATAAGCTGAGAATGAATTTGAGCAACTCAAGAACATGTGCAAATCAGTGATTTCTTCCTCTCCTATTCTCTGATTTGATCTTTACAAAAATCACTTTGAAAATATGTTTTCTTGTTGTCCAGCAAAGCCTTAAAGTTAAAGCTTGACACTTGATCAACTTGGTGCCACTCTCTTAATTCCTTGCTTTAAGTGGTTGTTAGTAATTACCAAATTAGTGACTTTTGACTTAAAATAAAATTTTAGTATAAAATACACTCCTAATTGATTGTCATTACATGCAGTATATTGTAAAAAAAAAACATAAAGTCATATTATCGTCCAGGTGGAGTAGTTATACTCGATTGTGCAACATCCAAACCATAGATTTTATATAAATGGGGCACATATTAATATGGCCCTTGTGTGCATGAATAAGCCGACAATAAATTGGCATAAAAGAACCAACGAATCATATCATCATGGAGTTATGTTAATGTTAAATAAATGCTTAGCATTAATAATAATAATAATAATAATAAAAGCAATAAAGTGAATAAATAAGAAATAAATGAAGGGCATGTATTTATCAGTATATATAAATAATTAAGAGCACATGTGCACACAACTGGAAAGGTTGTAGTAAGACTGTGTCTGGGGTACGGCTGGGTTCTACGAGACGTCAGACTATGTTCGGGACGCAGCAACTCCCGAGATTTTAAAGAAGTATACGTATTTTAGTACGATGATATATGAATTGATGGAATTGAGATATTATTGGCCAAACGTTATGGTAATGTCTTGTGGACAACGCTTGAGATTCAATATACTGTTGTGGTGAATCCAAGTAATAATATTTGTATGTATACAATTGTGATGAACCTTCGATGTGCTGAATGGTACCCGCCACATCGACATCGATACCAACCTATGATCTTATGAAATTGTGATATTGTACAAAAGTGCTCTAAATAAAATATTTAATAAATACAGTTTTGTGCTTAGAATTATTTTATTACATAATTAATTAAACTGTTAATGTTTGAACATATATACTATATGCATCAAAAACAAATTTGGCAGATAGATGATATGAAATTTAGATAAAATTTTAAGGAAAAAGGCTAGAGAAGCTACTGCAATATAATATGATTTACATATGTATAAGATCTAAATTAAATGAGTTATTTAAAGATTTCCTATAAGGTAAATAATGCTTATCCTAGTATTCTTTGTTTGTGCATTTTGCTGTATTTATTTACTATTGTTCAGATATACATATAGTCCATTATATATTCTATTGCATTTTCTTGTTATACTTATTTTGTATTGTACTCTGCCACTCACTGAGGATTTTCTTATGAAAATACTCATCACTCCTATCTTACTCATTTTTCCAGAGTAATTATTTGTAGTGAGCAGCAATACGGATGTTAGTGCAGGTTGCAGTTGGTTTTACTAGAGTGCTTAAAGATGGATTATGATCAGTACATTATGGTACAGTAGAAAATTGTAATATAAGCTAGAATTATATCGAATGCTAATAACATCTTGTTTAGATGAGTGTATTAAGTTAATTATAGTGTTAGACTTTGTACATTAAGATTTATAAGTTTATTGAAATTATATTTAGAACTTCGAATATAAGAGTATAGTTACAATTTCAATTTAAGTTAGAAGTGATACCTTACTACATCAGTACCCTAGTTTGGCAGTTCAAGAGCTTTAATCATCTAATGAAGGTGCCGATGGACAGGGGACACACACAACATCAGACCCATTTTTCCCCGGGTTAGTTCAATGCCCAAAAATTAATAAATGGTTTTAAGATGTTTGACAACGAAGTTGTTTTATATAGTTTAAATGATGGTGGACATGAGTTGTTAGTCATTGCTTGTTAGTAGAATATCATCTACAAAGATTAGGCAATAAATATGAACTACTCCTTGGTGATAGTAGTACAAAGAGCTATCAATGGAGCTGGTGAAACCACAAAGAGATTAGACTTTGTATAAGGCATCTAAACATTGGTCTTGGTGCTTGTTTAAGCCCATAGATGGACTTTTTTAGCTTACAAAAATGATGTGAAAATAGTGGATGAACGTAGCCTTAAGGTTGTGTCATGAATACCTCTTCATCTATTAGGCAATAAAGATGAACTAATCTATAGTGATAGTAGTACAAAGAGCTATTAGTTTTAGAGCTGGTGAATCCCAAGGAGATTAGACTTTATATAAGGCATTTAAACCATTGTCTTGGTGTTTGTTTAAGCCCATAGATGGACTTTTTTAGCTTACAAACTTGATGTGGAAATAGTGGATGAACATAGCCTTGAGTTTGCGTCGTGATTACCTCTTTATCTATTAGGCAAAAAGATGAACTAATCTATGGTGATAGTAGTACAAAAAGCTATCAGTTTTGGAGATGGTGAAACCTAAGGAGGTTTGACTTTGTGTAAGGCATTTAAACCATTGTCTTTGTGCTTGTTTAAGCCCATAGATGGACTTTTTTAGCTTGCAAACATGATGCAAAAATAATTGATGAACGTAGCCTTGAGGTTATATCATGAATACCTTTTCATCTAATGCACCATATAAGAATGCATTCGAGACATCTAGTTATCTCACTTCCCATTTGGAAGATAATACCATAGACAACATGAGCCTGCTTGATGCTTGTTTGATAACTGGACTAAATGTCTCTGTGAAGTCGATCCCAAGGAGTTGATGATACTCCCTTGCCATTAACTTGGCCTTATATCAATGAATGGTTCCATTTGGTTTTAATTTTGTTCGAAATACCCATTTAGATCCAATCAAATTTTGGTTATTTGAAGGTGGTACCAGCTCCCGTGTGTCGTTCTTTAACATAGCGCCATACTCTTCTCGCATGGCTTTTCTCCAATGTGCACAGTGTATAACTTATATGTAACATAATGGATCAGTGTTTGTGTAGAGGGTAGAGAGGAAGGTTTTGGGTTTGGATGATCCTATTTGGGATCCTGTAACCAGAGGATGTGTTTAATGTTCTTGGCGTGGTTGGTTTTTATATTGGGTTAAGTCTATGATGAGAGAGAGTCCTGGTGATTTTATTTTGGATGGAATGTATAGGGAGTACTGGTTGGACTATTGTGATTTAGATAGGAATGGAGTTGGTGATTGTGGGTCGAATTGGGATGGAACTATAGTGGTTAAAGGTGAAGTTGTTGTTGGAGTTTCTACAAGATTGGGGCTATGTTTTGATAAAGTCGAGTTTTGTGTAGGAGGTAGAGCTGTTGTGATAGAGTTTGAAGTGTTTTTAAATAAATGTGGGAGAAAGATAACTGAAGGAGTTTAATTCTTATCACTTGGTGCCACCTTTTAATCAGTTATAAATTGTAATTCCTTGCCATAAAAATAACATGACGTGAGGTTATGAATTTCAGAGAATTTTAATAAAGACAAATATATCCTTGTGGATTTTACTATAGTCCATGAACACACATCTTTATGAAAGCTTGTGGTCACTATAAAGTCAAAGCCAAGGGTAACAAAGGCACTTGAATTTGTGCATTTGCATGTATTCACGATCTTTGTTGAACAAGGTAATGAAATAATTATTGTTGTTTAAATTTGGAGTGGGTAGGCGATTTATGATGTAAACTGCTCTATAAAGCATATGTCTAATATTTAGAGGGTACATGAGAGTGTTGTATCAATGACAAGGTCGTCTCAGCAACATGTATAGGTTTCCATTCAATACACCCATTTTGTTTGGCTGTTTCAACAAATATAGGGTTAGAGCTTGAAATTCACCTCCCCAGTCAACTTGGAAAGATTTAATAGAAAAATCAAAAACTTTTTCCACAAGATGTCTAAATTTAATGAAGACATGAAGAACCTCAGAGTTAAATTTCAAGAAATAAATCCAAGTATATTTGCTATAATGATCATAAAATAGCACATAGTAACGACTACCATCTATGGCAAGAATGGGCAAAGGACCCCATAGATAAAAACAACTTAATTCTAATAATTTTTTAGCCTTGTAATGAGATAAAAAAAATATTAGACAATGACTTTTGCTAATATTACAAGCATGACAAGTTAAAGGACTTTTATTTGAACAAAAACGTGAATGAAATTGATTTATTATTTTTTGAGTAGTGACATTATTGGCATGACCAAGGATGTTGTGCCAATGATCAAATGTAGAAGCAAGAAATGTTGTGGAAGACTTATGGCTAGATCTGTGCTTGGAATGTAAGAGGATGGAATATAATTCATCATTATTCGAGCAAGAATAAAGTATCTTCCTCATATGGATAACCTTAATAAGAAAATGATCAGAAAAAAATCAATTGAAACTTTATTAGCATTAATGAAAGAATGAATTAACAATAAATTGCAACATGATTCAGGTTCTTAGAGAATAAGATCTAATATAAAGGAATTATTTGATGTATGACATCAAGTAGATTTTATATGAGTGATCGGGAGAGATTTACCATTGCCAATTCAAATGTTATCCTAACTGGTATAATCTAAATGCAATGATAGATTGTTAAGATTATATGTGAGATGGTGGGTGGCACTAGTATTAAGAATCCACTGTTGGTTACTTGATGAAGGTGATAAGGTTGCAAGTTTAGAGACTAGTTTATTTTGAAAGAATGGTGAAGTTGTTGTCTTTTGCATGCCTTTTGTTCTTTGCGTCGGGTGTTGGTTGGAAAAGTGACCAAATCCATAACAATTGTGACATTGGATATAACCATCAATATTGAAAAAACTCGAAAGAGCATGAGGAGGATCTTGTTAACTACTGCTATTCCGATTGTGGCTTCTTCTGTGACTAAATCTACCTCTACGACTTCAGGGACCATAGCTAGACCTGCCACCATAATTTTGTTTGGTTTCTATATGAGCGAAAGGAACACTTACAGATTTTGTTTCAACGTGGAGGTCTTCTTCTTCGTAAAAAAGCAGTCCACACAATTCATCATATGAGACATCCTCAACTCTCTGTTGTAATAATAGAATGAAGGGTCTAAAAGAGTTGTTTAATCCTTTGAGAATGACTTGGACTAGATTATTATCAGAGATGGGATTGTTCAGAGCTGCTAGTTGATCAAACATGGTTTTTGCCATTTATGTATATTGAGCAATAGTTTTGGTCGGTTCTCTTAATGAGTTGAAAAAATTGAGACTTGATTGTTCTTGCTTGAGCTTTAGAACCCATTGCATAGGCACTGGCAAATTTTTCCCAAGCTTCATGGCAATCTTAGCACCTATAACCTATGGAATGAAGGCTTTAGAAACTAACCCTATAATCCAACTCAAGACAAGTTGATCTTGTCGAAACCAATTATAATAAACTAGGTTGGATTTTCCATTTTCAAGTGTTTATGTTGGTGAGATTATGGAGCCATCAATATGGCTTGCTAGATCAAAACTATTTAGTAATGGCAGCAATTGTGTTCGCCATAGTAAATAATTGGTGGAGTTTAGTTTGACAAGTAATTGATGAGCAATGTTTGGTAAAGATTGAATGGAAGGATTTTATGTTATCGTTGTAACGGCATTGCTTGTGCTTAAGTTAACACCTATGGGATCAAGTGGTTATTAAACTAAATGGGGGCTCTGATACCATGAAATTGTGATGAGAATGGTAAAACCATGCATATGTATGTTATGTTGTATTGGGGAATATATACATTGAACACAAGCAGTCTAAGTGATAGAGCCATATGAGTATACAAACTTTATAATATTATCCTCACATGAGTGTACAAACTTTATCATATTATCCTATCAAATACATCCAAATCTTGTGTTCTCTAAATAAAATTACAATATTTTCTAAAGTTCAATTAAAATGTTTCACCAAAGGTAAGAGATTTGGCATGACATAAGCATAAGCTCTAGAGGCCAATGCAACAACTACGACTAGGTTGTACACAAATTACTATGAGGTGTTTAATGATGAGAAAAGTTGTTGAGAAACATATGTTTAAACCTCTGCTAGGGGTATATCGCACCGTTGGTACCATAATTTTGCCCTATGTTTCAAAATGGTACCAGATTTTTTATTTTTTCTTTTCAGTACCACAAGTTCTAGTTTTACTTCAAATTAAAGTATCTCAAACATATCCGATCAAATTTAACATGCATGGCAGCCTGAATAAGTGTATTTTTTTGTATATTAATCATGTAAGCATCTAATTAAGCAAGCTAATCATCTTGTGGGCTCCATAAAATAAAATTTACAAAAATTTTATTTTAAGGGGCCCACAAGCAAATATTGTTCTATGGGGCCAACAAGATGATTAGGTTGTTTAATAGGATGTTTACATGGCGAATATACTAAAAATATGTTTATTCCGGCCGCCACGTATGCTAAATTTTATCGGATATGTTTGAGGTACTTTAATCTGAAGCGAAAATAGAACTTGTGGTACTAAAAAGAAAAAAATTAAAAATCTGGTACCATTTTGAAACATGGGGCAAAATTATGATACTAATGGTGCAATAAACCCCCTCTACTAGATTACGTAAAGTATTAAGAATCTTGTAAGAAATTACAAGACCATGTCAATGCAACTCGTATTGCATAACATGAAGATCATATAATTAAACACTAATATGAATATCAATGTTTGCTCCACAACTAAAGAGTTTGGAACCATAAATTTTATTGAATCACTAAAATTAAATTTTAAATTTAGATGTTGGAGTTATTTTAAATGTTTATCATAATGGCACGATAAAAGGGTAATGATAAATGCTTACTAAAATACAATAACATATGTAAATCTTTCTCAGCTACATTGTTGATTTCAAATCTTTACTTCTATGATTTGTTGGGATCCTAAAGTGGTGTTATTATTTGGATAATCCTATTTGTACTTTGTTTCACTGAGTATATTCTCTCGAAAATACTCACAATCCTTTTTATAAAATTTTCCAAAATAGTGGATTAATATGAGTAGTTATCTGAAAGATACCTTAGGATGTAGCAGAGGAAGCAAGCGGTAAAGAGTTTTAAAAGTAATGCTCCGCTAGAATTTTTTGTTATATAAATGTTATGTGTTTAAGCTGACTATATTTGATAGTTTGTAATTTGAAATTTATGTATAATTAAGAAGTAAATTTCGAATGGTTATCATATAATAATTATATTTGATAGTTTGTAATTGAACTTTATGTATAATTAATAAGTAAATTTTGAATGGTTATCATATAATAATTATATGTAATGATGGAGTGTACTTATATGTTTAAGTTGAACGAGATAGAACTGATATTCGACCAAACTAGTGCTCGAGTTAGGCAAGTTAAAGGGGGGCCTTTTAATAAGGGTATTGGGAGGTTGGGTGTCACATAATTAATTTATAAAATCAATTTTGAAAAATAAATTCCCATATATTGCAATAGATGTCATATCATTTTTTGTGATATGAGTTGAAATTAAGGAAAATGATAATTCTTTCTTGAACTTTAGGTCAATTCTTAATTGAATTTTACTTTGAAAGTTATTTCAATTTGCTCTTTCAACTTAAAAAATTGTGTCATTTCTATCCAATTTTATTTCAATGATCTAATTCTGATTTTAGAAATTACTTTTAGATCCATTTGTAATGAATTTGATAGTTATTCAATTTTTAAAGAAATAAAATTTTAAAAAATTCTCAACTTTTAATATTACCACTTTTAAAATAAATTTAAAAGTTAATTGTTAGAATTTTTATATAAAAATTTTAATTTTTTATGTGTATCAATGAAAAATATTAAAAAACAAAAAAAAGTTATGACTTATGAATCAAGTTATTACATAAACTAATATTAATAAAAATAAAAAATAAAAAAAAATTAGTTAGCAGTATTGATCACCACTATAAATAATAAAAAAAATTTACTTTTTTACTTTTTAGAAAAATTAAATATTTTTATTTTTTTACAAATATTTTTAGTATCTCAAAATTCTCTATCTTTTTTCCATTTCATATTTTTTTACCCTATTATGAAAATTTTTAAAAAATACGATTGGAAGTTGAGAAGTAAATTTTAAAATAATTAGAATTTAAAGTTTTTTAGTGAAAATTTAAAAAAATTAATTTTTAAATTTTATGTTAAAAGTGAGAAAATTAGAATTTAAAATCATTTTTTTACATTTTTTTTTGTTGCAAGAAAAAGTTGATAAAAATTTTAATAAGTGTCAAATTTTTCTAAGAATTTAAAAATATTTTTAAAAATATAATTAGATTTTTTAAATAAAATTAGACAAAATTAACATAATTCATAAAGTTCAAGGAGAAAATTAAAGTAATTTTCAAAATAAAAATCAATTGATAATTGTTTTTTTACCCAAGTTATATTTTATTTTAAATTGTTATATAGTTAAGAAAAAATCATAAAATTGTTAGAAAATATTTTTATATAAATATTTATATATTTTTTTTTTAATAATTAAACTGTGTCATTTTAATTTTAAATTTTTAATATTGTATTCAATGAAATTTTTTCAAGCAGCTATATGTAATTAACTTTGAAAGTTCTCTCTCCATAGCTTCTCTGTTTTGATACTCAGCTCTCATTATAGGGGTTGGATACTGGTTTTAACCAGTAATCCTCCCCTTATTTTCTCTCTTTT
>CATIWM010574835.1:0-12635 GCA_949671775.1 Mallotus repandus
ATATATATTTGCACCTGTGAAGTGTAATATTGCTTATATATTTTTTAAATACAAGATTTATAATTCAAATTTATTAATGAGTTTTTATATTTTATTCTAAGAAAGCATGTTGAACTATAAATAAAAAAAATTATGTTTTATTCTAAAAAATTTTAACATTACTAAGAGTGGGTGATAAAGTACACCCACTTATGTCCTGAATGCGCACTTTTGATCCTGTGATTCCAATGGTAGAAGCATCTGATCCTCACACAAAGTTGAAGTCTAATTTAATTTATTTAAACTTTATCCAAATTCACTGTCAATAAACTCCTATTCATTAATTTTTTTTACTGAAAACGACTGAGCTATTCTTTAATTGCGTGTAATTATTGGCTATTTGATATTAATTAATTCATCAACTTCCATTAAATTTACTTAGTTATATCCGTTCAGACTGCTTCTTACTAAACACAAGCCGGCCCTAGTCGGCTGCCATTACAATAGTAATGACTCATTTGCCATTTTCCATTGTTTAAAAGAGCTAATGAACTAAGCTCTTCTTTGATAGATATTAATCAAACTGAATGCTTTTGTGGCTGAAAAAGAAAATCCCATAATCTTTCCATTATGGGATCATCCTTAAGTTGCTGTGGCAAAAAGAAGATCGATGATGGGTACATGCAATTTTCAATTTAATTTTCATTTCTAGACTTGAGTTTTTGAGCTAATTCCAGTAATGTTGATTAGCTACACTCAAATAGTTTGATTCTTTGTTGATAGGACAAACGTTATTGGTGAAGGTAATAATCCTACTACATGGAGAATGTTCACGTACAAGGAGTTGCATACTGCAACTAATGGTTTCAGCGATGATAATAAGCTTGGTGAAGGTGGATTTGGCAGTGTCTACTGGGGTAAAACCACTGACGGTCTTCAGGTAGATACATTAATCATCCAATTAGTAGATAATAATGGATATAATATTATTTCTCAGAAGCACGAACTAACCTAGCCGTCTCTTGTTTTGTTACGAGACGAATTCAAATATGAGCTCAATAATTTATTTTTATTTAAAATTTCAAGTTTATAAAAAAAAAAAAGTTATTATTATTGTTTATTGATTTTAGATTGCGGTCAAAAAGTTGAAAGCAATGAATTCGAAAGCAGAAATGGAGTTTGCCGTGGAAGTAGAAGTTCTTGGTAGGGTTAGGCACAAGAATTTGCTAGGGCTAAGGGGATATTGTGTTGGGACTGATCAACGGCTTATAGTGTATGATTACATGCCTAATCTAAGCTTGTTGTCTCATCTTCATGGTCAATTTGCTAGTGAAGTGCAATTAGATTGGAGGAGGAGGATGAAGATTGCTATTGGTTCAGCCGAAGGCCTCTTGTAAGTTTAAAGTTAATTTTACTCTGTTCTAAGTATTTATAATTTATTTACAAAGAAAACATATACAAAAATCACATGTAGATGTTTCACAGAAAAGGGTATACAACACTATTTTCTTACATTAAAAATGTAGTAAAAGATATGTGGAATTAGACAGTACTGAATTCTTTTTATGCTCTTTGATGTGAAATCAAATAAGTTTTTATGCATAATTGGTCCATCATTCTACATATTAATTATGCTCATATCTGGGGCTGATTATTGACTTTGACTCAAAGATCCCTTTCTATTTGGCTGACATTAGTATTAATCATAGCACCACTGAATTAAAGTAAATTGATCAATTCTTTACGTTTAAAAGTTTAATTGGTGTTAATCTTTAGCTAGTGCTAAACAATAATTTGTCTAAAGACCAATAACATGAGGTCTATTTTTCTTATACAAATGCAATATGCTAGTCAAATTACCTTAGTTTTTTTTTTTAATTTTTCATTAATTCTAGTCAAGTTCATTAAATTATCATTTGCCATTTGCAACCTGGTCACTAATCTTCCATTAACCTTATTGTAACAAGAAGTCCATTATGATATTGAATTTTAGGTCGATTTACAATTATGAGAAAGCGACTATGATGTTTTTCTAATTTAGTCTAGATTTCATGGTCTCACTATTAATGGTACAATATGTTGATTAACATGTCATATAAACTATTAATGACAATCCTCCACAAGTAGTCCAAGTGGCAAAAGTTTTTATGAGGAGAGTATGGTTCAAAATCTCCTCTTTTCTCCTTGTAGTGTTGGAAATTAACTATTTCTACTAATTGTTTAAAAAAATAAACTATTAATGATACAGTTTGAATTTGAAACTTTAATTTACTGTCCTAGAGATGATTTCAGTAGCACTGAAATAGAGTTTATTTATTGATACATATATGCGGTGAAGTGGAATTTTCTAAGCCTTAACAAAGATCTCAATCTAATGTCCTTAGGTACCTGCACCATGAAGTTACACCCCACATCATCCATAGAGACGTAAAAGCAAGCAATGTGCTATTGGATTCAGACTTCGAACCACTAGTTGCAGATTTTGGGTTTGCAAAGCTAATACCAGAAGGTGTTAGCCATATGACCACTAGAGTTAAGGGCACATTAGGGTACTTAGCACCTGAATACGCAATGTGGGGAAAAGTATCTGAAAGTTGTGATGTGTATAGCTTTGGAATTCTCTTGTTAGAGATCCTTACTGGAAGAAAACCAATAGAAAAGCTTCCTGGTGGTGTTAAGAGGACCATAACTGAATGGGCAGAGCCATTGATAACTAAAGGAAGATTCAAAGACCTTGCTGATCCTAGACTTCGAGGAAACTTTGATGAAAATCAGCTCAAACAGGCTATTAATGTTGCTGCCTTATGCGTGCAAAACGAGCCCGAAAGACGACCTAAAATGAAGGAAGTTGTCAACATGCTCAAAGGGTATGATCCTAGAGGCAAAGTGATGCAAGCAAGGATTGAAAGTGCCAAATACAAGGCAGAGTTGCTTGCACTTGACCAGACCAGCGATAATGATGGAGGCGGAGGTGGCGGCGATGATGGTCCTGATGAAAGTGGGTATGGTGTTTTTGGTGCAATGGAGGTTCAGAAAATACAACATCCTTATAAGCGTTTTGGTGATAATATGAAAATGGCTAGATATGTGTAGGAGCATTCACTTGTTCACTATAATTTGTCAATATGAAGGAGCACATTCTATTTTCAAATTTCAACTATGGTAGGTGGAAAATTTGCTGATCATATATACCTTTACATACACTTACTATATATTATATATGATGCTTGGAAATATATATTCAAAATATACTTGTGATTTATTGTTCAATTCCCTGTCTAGATAAAGATTTTTGCTTTACTAGTGCTAACCAAAGTAATGGAGGCAACGCAAAAATTCTTAACTTCTATATACATATTATGATTAATTATTTGTTAATTTACTCAAAGTTGAATTCATAAAGGCAAATACTGTTTTTATGGTATTAAAAAATTATGAGTTCATTAATTTCATAAAATGTTAGGAGTTTATTAATATTTATTATTTAAGTAGCAAGAAGTTTGACTTTTCTTAAATAAATTTTGAGTTCGAACCTTATGAATAAAAAAATAAATATTGTATAGTTTTGCTTCTTTATGAAATTTACTTGACTCGATCTAATTTAATCAAAGCAGCTACTTTATACCGAAAATAATTATAAAAAAACTATAATAGCAATATATATTGATAAATGTAGCTGCTCGTTACGAAAAGCAGGCAGCAAATTGTCAAAAGAACCAAGCAGCCAAATAAAACTGCTCCTGTTCATGGGGACAGTTTCATCCAACAATAAAAAAATTTTATCTCATAGCAGGCGGCGATGAGTGTCTTCACTCCTCAAATATTTGTGTGTATATATAAGCAAATAACAAATAGAAGAGTAACAACAGTTCTATATTATATGCAATTCTTCAGATAGCACGTGAAGGTAGTAAGCCAGTGGAATGCTCAGGGTTAGGTAAATGCTGATGAAAAGAAGTGCCATCGATGAAGCTTGCAAGTAAAGTTGCAGCTGTAGAGGGAGAGAATTAAGAAGGCAAAACTTTCCGAAGAGTGTGCATTTGTCAAACTGTCAATTGAGAAGAAAGCAACCCCTCTATGTATGCTGCTTTGCTATAACACCTTTTGTATTGTAGAAAAGAGCAAAGCCACTCCAAGAAACATAACGTCACACAAAATTATATCTCACAAAAAAACAAAACAAAATTCACAACTTTGCTCATTCTAATTAAATTATATCTCAAATATGCGTTAAGAGATTCGGTTCAAATTTCGTTGAGTAATGGTAGACAAAAAACAGTTCAAAAAACTTGATATATAAAAATTTTAAAATATATCTCACTTATTAAAAAAAAAAAACCTTCTGTACAATTCGATGATATTTTTCTGGGGTTAAAGTGAAATTTCAAATTCTTTTACAAACATCAATTTCATATATGTACACAATGCATATGAGTAAGACAAAAAATAAATATATATTGCCATATGTGAGGTTGGAGTGTCCAGTCTAAATACAAAACTGGCATTGTCTCATTCTATTAATTGAATAAAGAATCTTTTAGTTTTATCTCTCGCTCTTCCATGTGGAAAGTGAAACCGTTAGTTTCATCTCAACGTTTCATTTATGATAAAAGGTGAGGCCTCTCTTGCTCTTTTTTGAGTGGCAAATAGCCCCTCTCCTACCAAATCCCACAAAGTAGTACTTCTTTTTAGCCAATTTTTGAAGCTTTTGGCTTAAATAGCAAGACAATATCAAATACCATGTAGCCCATTTCCTATCACCTTTGCTTATACCCCAAAGCACCCAACCATAAAACTTATGCTTCTCTTTGCCATTGTAAAACCCATTTTTCTTTTCTTTTTATGTCTTGTTAGACAAGACTAATTCAATCAAAGGAAAAGCTAATGTGTCATCACTCTCTCTACTAACCTTAATCATTCTGCTTCTCCTCTTCTACTTATTATTAAGCTCCTCAGTTTCAGTTCTTTTATATTATATCACAACAGCTCTTGTACACAAGCAAAGAAAAAGGAAAAAAAAAATGCTCCCTTCATCAGCTCCTGCTAAAATACTAATAGGCCTTTCTTTAGACCCTGATGATAGTAAAGAACTTCTATCATGGGCAATTAATGTTCTTGCTCGTCCTAATGACAACATTATCGCTGTCAATGTTCTTGGTTAGCTTCTTTTTATACTTAAATTTAAGTATTAGCTCACATTGTATGCTATTACTCGATATCTTGAGTTAATGTTTTGTTATATATATATGTAGTTGGGGACGAGGCGATGAAGAAGAATAAGAAGAGGCAATCACAAATTCGCCAAACTAAAGCTCATGTTATTTCTGTGCTTGGAGAATTTGCCAGGACTTGTCAATCCAAGCAGGTACACTTTTGTTTTTAATTATTGGGCAATGTATGTTCTGATAATCTGATTGCAGTTTCAGTGCCACTAAGGCTAAGATTAATTTTTGTTGTTCCTTTTTTTTTTCTTAAGATAAATTTGGAGGCCAAAGTTCGTTTTAGCACGAGTATAGCTAAGGGTCTAATTGAGGAAGCAAAATCTATTTCAGCTGATTATATCATTCTCCGGGGCTTGAGAAGCAGATCAAATAGGTGAAAAAGAGAGCTTGGCTTTGAGATTGATTCCACTGTAATTCCTTGATATATTGTCATTCAAGTATATATGACATTGCCCTTTTCTTTTCTTGGAATGGACTAGAACCTGGCATGAAGCTGTAAGGTATTGTTTTAAGCATGCCCCTGAAAGCTGCACAGTGGTTTCCATTGGCAAATGTGAACAACCTTGGCAAAATTCAGATTCAGCTGTTGTAAAAGGTTTACTGTCTTCTCTTATTTTTTCTTTTATTCTTTCTTTTTTGGTTGGTACAGTAAACACTCCATTGGCTACTTTGGGTGTATTCCATAAATTTATAACACATTTTTCAAGTATTTTATACCTGATCAATAAAAATAAAATGAGCAATGATATATGTCGCTACTCGCAACGTTTATAGTGACATCGTGAGTAGCAATAATGATCATAATGCCCTATTAATTTTTTTTTAAATTTATTTTTAGAATCTAAAACTTAAGTTACACACGAATAAAAACTCATAAACTATAATTTTTTTTTCTAATAATAATTTAATTAAAAAAATGTCTCAAAGATATTATTAGCTTTTATCGCACCCGCTGGGCACTATAGCCTGGTGGGACACAATACAAGTCATTTCCCAAATAAAATATGTCTATGTGTTATAAATCTGATGATAAAGTATACTACATCCGTAGTAGATTGTAAGAATTTGCCCATGCACCTGACTATTTCCTCCCTGTACGATATTAAGGGCGTATCTCCCACATCGGCCTGATGCATTATGAGAAATTTTATTCTTTTCGGAGTACTAAATCCAATAATCAAATTCAGGTCGTTGAGGAGAGGAGCAAAACTCCTCAACAACTTAAACTAACTCAAAGGTTTTTTCATTTCTTTCTGATATTGTAAAATGGTAACTCAAAAACAAAAACTTTTCAGTAGGAATAAAACCAACTTTTGGTTCCAAGTTGGTGATTATTTCACTCATTGCAGAAACTCCTCAATCAAGCTCAAGGCGGTTATGCCCGGACAATCTTAGTGATAACGGCTATAGTGGGAGGGCCGCTTCGGTTGTTGAAAAGGATATTGAATCAGAAACAAAGAGTCAAAAAACTCCGTCACCAAGAACTGTACTAGATGAACTTGATGCAGAATCTCACAGCACAGAAGATGACACCATCAGCTATGAAGGCTCAAGTAGTGCAGAGTCACTTCCTCTGCCTCCCAAGTTCAAAACTGAACCCAAAATAAGAAAGCAAATTTCTGCACGTAAAATTATATCTTCAATCTTTGCTTCACCTTTAAGAAAAAGAAGCGACAGTTTTTCTAACAAAGAAAAGCAACAACCTTTGCTCATGTGCTTCAGTTATGAAGAGATTGCCAATGCCACAAACAATTTTCATTCAGGTAACAATGCAATTTCAGGTTCATGCACTTTTTTTCTGTTTTTCCCTGTAGTACTTCCCAAATTCAGAGAGGAAGGTCTAGCAGCAGCTAATGAATGTTGCCCATCTTCATAAGGGAACGTTTCTGAATATAGAAACGCTTACTAGTTAAAGTTTTCATGCATCATAGCACCAGGAGTTGAGTTCAACTCTTGATTACGTGGCGGGCACCTGACCACATGATTACTAGCCCATTCTCAAATTCTTTTTCAGCTTATGTTGATATGTGCTGCCTGGTTAATGTGGAAACAATTTCAACAGATAATATAGTAGGGCGAGGCGGCTATTCGGAAGTGTATAGAGGTGATCTTTCTGATGGAAGAACAATTGCAGTGAAGAGGTTAGCTAAGGACAACAAGGATGCTACCAAGGAGAAAGAGTTCCTCAATGAATTGGGCATTATTGGACATGTCTGCCATCCCAATACGGCTACGTTAGTCGGCTGCTGCATTGAGAATGGACTTTATCTCATTTTCAACTTCTCTCAAAATGGAAATTTGGCCTCTGCATTGCATAGTAAGACAACATCTTGATTAACGCTTAGTAGTACCAAAAGTTACAATGCATATGATATTTTGCAAATTTATTCTATACCCTAAAATTTAGCAACAATGTTTTAATTCGGTCAATTATTCGCAATTATAGCACAATTTGTAATTGTGACTCTTTTGGTACTAATAACACTTAACTAATGAGCATTCCTGAAATGCTGAAATTTTTGCACAAGAGAACGAATTACGCCTTCTTATTAGAAGTTGAGCAGAAACTGATTGGATGATATACAGGTAAAACAAGCATGTCACTAGAATGGGAAGTAAGATACAAGATCGCACTAGGAGTGGCCAGAGGTCTGCATTATCTGCATAAGTGCTGCAAGCACAGAATAATACACCGTGACATAAAAGCCTCTAATGTGCTTCTTGGACCTGATTATGAACCCCAGGTTAGTAAGCACTGCGAGGCAGATCTGGCTCTTTGTAAATTTTCTGCTTTTTCTTTTCCCCTGTTTACGAATTGATTTGTCTATGTAGATAATAGATTTTGGGCTAGCAAAATGGCTTCCTAACAAATGGACTCACCATGCTGTAATTCCGATTGAGGGTACATTTGGGTACTTAGCACCAGAGTACTTCATGCATGGAATTGTGGATGAGAAAACTGATGTTTTTGCATTTGGAATTCTGCTTTTGGAGATTATTTCAGGTCGGAGGCCTGTGGATTCATCCAAGCAAAACCTTCTTTTATGGGTATGAAGAGATCATTTTCGTTTATTTTTTTTAGTAATTACTAGAAGCCATAATAGTCCCGACCAATTCACATTGATATGGTCTCTTTTAATTACTTTCTATATTAGATGGTCAGAAACGCCCTGATTAATCTGATTAATGATTTTATTTTATTTTTTTTAGTTATTTCCCGTATCTGATAATCACAAAATTCCTAACTAGTCCAAATCAATGTATAAATATATTTTTTTATAATCACCGCTAGCATTGAATAACCATAAGAATTTTGACTAATTTATATCAAATCAAGTGAATTCTATAAAAAAATAAGACTCTTTTAATATCTATTTTTTCTTTGCATACCAATAAATGTTGATTATATCATTTCCTTTTTAATATCCTTATATCTCTTAAGAGTAAACAAGTATATATAAATCGGCTTGCCTTGTACCCATGTGTAGGCAAAGCCTCTGATGGAATCTGGCAAGATCACAGAACTAGCTGATCCAACACTGGAAGGAAATTTTGATGAGGACCAAATGTACAATGTAATGCTAACAGCATCATATTGTGTGAGACAGTCATCAATTTGGCGTCCATCAATGAGCGAAGTGTTGGAGCTCCTAACAAGTGGTAATGACTCTGAAGTTGCAAGAAGCTGGAGGATACCCAAGTTCACCTCTGACGAGTTAGATGATTACTCCATGGTTTTTGGGTATGATGTTCCTGTCGATATTGCTTTAGAAGATTATTTGTAGTTGCATCTTCTTATTCTCATGTCTGAAATTTTTATTTTATCCAAAAAAAATTAAGTGGTGGGCTTGGTTTCCTCAAGACAGGAGAAAAATGTAGTTAAATATAAACATATGTTAGGTCCAAAATATGCCTTTTTTTTTTTAATGTATGTAACATGTTATTTCACCAATTGGTGCCAATTTTCCTGTTAGATTTGAGTTCCATATTGAAGATATTTCATGTTTTCTTGTGTATTCATATTATTGGTAATTATTTTATGCAAAACCTTCCACAAAATATTTGTAATTTATGTCTTGGTGCCATGTCAACTTTGATAAGCCTATGAGGTATTATACAATATGATCAAAGGATCAAATTACCCCCTTGAACTTCTGTCAAAAATTCAAATAGATTGTAATGCTAGATTGCTACATTGACAAAATATTACTTCTATAATTTTTTAAAGTTTTTATTTATTTACTGATTGACTACAATTATATTTAAAAAAAATAGTGCATAATATTTTTTTTGGGTAGTGTTTATACCATATAGATAAAATATTACTTTTGTTCTTTGATACATTATTAGAATTTAAGGAATTAAAATTGAAATTTATTAGTCTTAAGTTTAATAGAAATATATGTGTATATAAAATTAATTAATTTATCTTTTTATTATCTTATAATTAGTTATGATATTTTATGAAATAATATTATACAAAAATGAATATTATAAAGCATAATTTCTTCATAAAAATAATATGTATTTATAATAAACGTATAAAATTAATTTTTTACTAAATAAAACTTTTAAATGTTTTTATGATTTTCAAAGACCTTGCACGCTATTATATTAATTATTTTATTTTACATATATTTTAAAAAGAAAAATTCCATTTAAATAAATAAATTATGATTTAACATTAATTATAATAAAAAATGAATTTCTCTTAACTTTATATTTGAGAAAAACATAGTAATACTATATCCTTTATGGCTATATTAGAAAAGTATTAATTTATATACTTGATAAGTTTTATAATTTTTACATATTCTATAAATTTAGCTAATTATTAATTAATTTAGTATCTCAATCTTAAGCTCAGATTGGCTAAAATATTATCAAAAATAATTAATTGAACATTACTTTACCAATATTTCCAAAATAAAGAACCTAGACTCGCTGGTCAACAACCTACTCGCTGGGTACCTTAAGGTCCCAGGCCTCAGCTTAGCCCTCTTTTGGTGTCAACAAGCTACTTTTGTCTTCCATTTCCAATTAAAAAAAAAGAAAAAAAAAGAAGAAGCTACTTTTGTCTTCCTATTCTGAAAAATCACATTAGAGATCCAGCAAATCACAAATCATTACGGTGTGAAACATTGAGTTGGGTAAATTACTATTTTTATCCTCTATTTTGGCCTATTATACTACTTCATCCCTAATATTTTAAAAATATATTTATCCATTCTTATATTTTGGTGAAATAAATCAAAAAAATTTTCCATTAGTTAGACATTAAATGGCTATGAAAATACTAAAATAGTCCATTTTATCTTTAAGCAAGAGTCATCTTTAATTTTTCTCTTTATAGTTAGATATGAGATACTGATTCTTTAAATTTCCAACTAGATATATAATGGACAGATCCAAATGGATGGTTAAGTGTAAAAAAAAAAAAGTAAAGTAAAATTGTGGTCAACAATCATATGAAGAAGGTAGTGTGGCAGCATGACATGACAATTTTTGTTGAGTTGGACTATGATTTAGTAACTCTAGTATACGACGTCATCTAAATTAATCATAATTATTTTGGGTGACCTTTTTGTGTAATTAAAATTAATGTTTTGAAACCAAAAAGATAATTAAAATCATTTAGTGTAAAGTTTGGTAACCACAAAAAAAATTGTCAATGCTTTATTATTAATAAAATATTTTTAAATATTTAATAATTTTCAAAAAATTACAACACATAATTTGACAAATACTTTAAAATTAAAAAAAATATAGAAATATGAAAATTCAAAAAAAGTACTAAAATGGATAACCTATTAGTGATAACTAATGAAATTATTTTTGTGATTAATTTCACTCAATTTGACAATAGAAATAAGTGAGAGATTCAATACTTTATTAACCATAAGACCCAGTTAGTGGTGAAATTAGTAAGGCTAATTCAATCATGATCCAACAAGATTGTTTGGTAGAATTATTTCTCTATAATTAACCTTTTCTTTTTGGCTTTTGCCAGCATCTCTTTAGCACCATCTCCATCAACCATAGTTATTACTTTAGTTTTGACAGAGGTACTACTATCCTCACCATGCCATTTACCAGTGTCAATGTTTCGTAAGAAATTTGAACTCGTTACCTTCTTCTTCTTTAATTCAGTGAAAAAGTAAAGATCATTGTCTGTTAACAACCTATTAGCACTAAATTAATCCCATAATTCTGATGGTTTCCTGTTGTCGTACAAATCGCAATCAGTAACCATCAATTCTGTATAGAAGAGAATCCACCATTGAGTTTCTTGAAAATATAGTCTCCAACTAACTCTTCATCAGTTGGATAAAACCTATAGCCCATCAATCATTTTGAAATTTTAACCACATATACTTCTCGATATCCTTTACAAGCTGGTGATTTTTTTTTTTTTTTTTTGCATTTTGGCTCGGTTTTTATCAGTTTTGGCTTAGAAGATTCGACCTAAACTTTCCGTTGATGATTCACCATTTTTCAGCGACTGTCAGCCGCTGCAACTACCACCATCAAACTCATCCCACTTTCAAAAGTCTATGTAGACCAATTTCAAGTCTGATCTATGTCGTTTTGATTTTCATCGAAATTTAATTATTTGGTAATTATCATTTTTCTCTCAGATCTATTATTTTGGAATTTGTTTGGATAGTTTTTAAAGGTGCATTTGTATAGTATAAATTGTTATAAACATGCTAGTCAACTTAGTTTGTGTAAATGATATTTTCCGGCGAGAAACTCCAATGAGTCCCACCCGGAGAGGAATAGTGACCAGCCTAGAAAATTATGATTTTATTTTTAATAAATAATATAAATTATGAAAATTAATTTCCATAACTAGGGCTAAATCTGATTCCTTATGGATTTTGAGATAAAAATTCCGGAAGAGTTTTAGTGGAAATTACTCTGTTTTCATTTAAATTGTTTGAGCTCATCAAAATAAATTCTTTCAGCCTCAAATGTCATATTTAGGGTGTTTTCAAGTCAATTTTATTAATTTTCTTCATTTTGGTAATTCTCTAGAATTTTGGAGAATTAATAAGAACTCAGTTGTTATTTACTTATTAAATAATTTTTTTTATTTTAGAGAGTTTTGGAGTGGGAGCCATACAACAAAATTGAAGAGGAAGAAGAAATTTGCCACTTTAGTATCTGCATTTTCTATAAGATATTCATTCAGTTCTTCCACTTTAGTGTCTGAAATAGTTGCCAGCAACTAAATGAGTGAACACCACACAACGACCCCACAACAACTCAACAACAACTCAGCAACGACCCAACAACAAAACAACAACCCATCAACAACAACACAACAACCCATCAACAATATAACAATAGCAGTAACGTGTATTTATTTATATAAATGAATTATCGGTTATTAAAAAATTTACTCCTGCTCCACTAGTCAAAAAATATCAA